>JAOXJP010187426.1:0-12326 GCA_025762735.1 Platanus orientalis | reverse complement strand
AAACATCCAATATTATTATATATGTCAATGCATAAAAACTAAATTATGTACAAAATCACATAAACAAAAATAAAAAATAAAATACATGATTCATTATGCTAGCCAATGGGTTTGTGAAGTTTAATCTAGCCTTCTATTAAAGGGGTGGCGGGAGGCTAGCCCCCCACTATCAATATAGGAAGGTTAGCGAAGGGGTTCCAAGGGGGGTTAGAAAATTTTAGTGTTACACAGAAAATATGTAATCCAGTGATTAGATTTATCATTTGTTATAAGGTCATAGAGTTTACCTCTTATATGTTATTTCACAAGTTTTAGGAATATTTATTGAGAATTAGGGAAGAGTTTGTGCACTCTTGAAAAAAACAAATTTATTTTTTAGTTTTTTTTTTCCGGATCATCCGATCCGGGACAATCCAGCCCCGGATCGGACGATCCAGGACTAGGATCGCCCAATCCCAATAGGATCGCGATATACAAGGCAGAATCGGACCGGTCATGTCCGATCCCAATCCAGATCAAGCGATCTGATACCAGATCGTCCGATTTTTAAAACCATGCAAGAGACCCAATCGTTGAGTAAACTCAACAAATTTCTCGTCTCCATGGAGTGGGATGTCTCATTCCCAGACTTGGTAGGGAAGTCATTGCCACGGTTTGTGTCGGATCACATCCCTATTTTGATGAGGGGAATTGAACTGCCAACTCCCGACTGGCCCTAAGCCCTTCAAATTTGAGAACATGTGGCTTAAACATCCTGGTTTTATTGACCTAATTCGTGACTGGTGGTCTAATTTTCAAGTGGAAGGGAGGCCAGGGCAGAGATAGGCAAGCTGAAACTTTTAAGGTCCCACCTTAGGTCTCGGAATAAAGTTACCTTCGGGGTTATTGAAGAAAGGAAAAGCAGTATCCTTGAGGAAATTGCTTGGTGGGATAAAAAGGAAGAGGAGGTAGGCTTATCTCGGAAGGAAATTTCTTGTAGAGAGGCGGCTACGGAGGACTTCATAAGAGTATCTTATATGGAAGAAATTAAATGGAAGTAGAAGTTTAAGGTCCATTGGCTCAAGGAAGGGGATAACAAAACCAAATTTTTTCACTGGGTTGCCTCCTACAGGAGAAGTATTAATTTGGTCTCTCGTCTCCGAATAGGGGATGTTATGGTGGACGCGGCTGTTATCCAGGATCATGTGGTGGGATTCTACAAGGAGCTTTATTCGGACTCGGGTGTTTGTCGCCCCAAGCTTGATGGTATGGATTTTCCTCAATTGGACGAGCAAAGTAGAGAGTGGCTTGTAAGACTTATTTCATGGAGGATGTCAAGTCTGTTATTTGGAGTTTTAAAGGAGATAAAGCACCGAGCCCGAATGGTTTTTCTATGGCGTTCTACAAAGCTTGTTGGGAGGTTATCAAGGAGGACTTGAGGAAAACTATTGAGGAATTTTTTGTCTCTAACTTCTTGGATTATAGTAGCAATGTCACTTATATTTCCCTTATCCCCAAAAAGGGTGGAGCTTCCCGTATTCGAGATTTCAGGCCTACCAGCCTAGAAGGGAGTGTTTATAAAATCATTTCCAAACTGTTGGCTGACAGGTTAAAATCGGTCCTTCACTTGGTTATCTCAGGCTTTCAGGAAGCATTTATTGGAGGTCATCAAATCTTAGACGGGGTTTTGATGGCTAATGAGGTAATTGATTTAACCCTCAAGGATGGGACTAGCGAAGTCATCTGCAAGCTGGATTTGGAAAAAACCTATGACAAAGTTAATTGAGATTTTTTGGATTATATGATGCGATGAATGGGATTCAACTTAAAATGGAGGACATGGATAAGACAATGTTATGGTTCGGTCTCTTTCTCCATTTTGCTAAACAATGAATTGGTTAATTATTTCAAGAGCGGGGGGGGGGGGGGGAGGTCTACGATAGGGGGGATCCTTTATCTCCATTTCTTTTCTTAATTGTAGCGGAGGCTTTTGGGTCTATGCTTGATAAAGCCTTCCAGGGAGGGCTCCTTGAAGGGATACCGATGGGTCAGGAAGGTAGGGTGGTCTCGCATCTTCAATTCACTGATGATATGCAGGGGTTCCACCAATCAAATGCTCACTCTCATTAAATCAGTGCTTTCTACTCTTCCTACTTATTATCTTTCCCTCTTTGTTATTCCATCTATTGCCGAAGTAATTGAGAAGATGCAAAGATTATTTTTATGGGAAACATGGAAAGGTCTTGTTGGTCATCATCTTGTTGCTTGGAGTGAAGTTTATAAATCCGCGAAGTTGGGAGGATTGAGAATTAGAAGAATCTGGGATTTTAATAGAGCTTTTCTCTCAAAATGGCTTTGGAGATTTGGTAGGGAAGTTGATAGCCTTTGGAGGAGTATTATTGCTGAAAAATATGGCTTGATTAATAAGTGGGAGACCAAAAGGGTGATTGCAGCCCATGGTGTAGGTTTATGGAAGGGTATTTCTCTTCAATCTATATGGTTCAACCAGGTGATTTCTATGAATATATGCAGTGGCACCGAATCCCTCTTCTGGTTGGATAGATGGTGTGACCTCTTAAGGATGAAGTCCCGTTGATCTTCAACCTTGCCTTGAATAAACAAGTTTCGGTGGCTGATTATTGGATCGAGGATAATACCCTGAATTGTTGGAATGTGCAATTAAGAAGATTCTTGAACGATTGGGAAATTGATCAAATGGCTTGGCTTATGGACCATGTGGAACATTTCCATCCTAGAGGTAATAGGTTGATAGTCGCAAATGGATTATCACTAAGGATGGTTCCTTCTCTTTGAGATCCTCATATGGTAATTTGGAGCTGAGGGGGGAAACTGATTTCAATTGGATAGGTTTGTGGAATCTTAAAGCTCAATCCAAGGTCCTCTTCTTTGCTTGGACAACGCCGAAAGGTCATATCCCAACCTTGGATTTTCTTCAAAGAAGGGGTTCTATCATGCCCAACATGTGTCCTTTGTGCAAGGGTGATGCGGAGTCGGCTGATCATATCTTAATTCATTGCCCCTATACAAATTAGGTATGGTCTTCCATTTTGCTTGAAGTCGACATTTCATGGGCTACTCTTAATTTGCTCCTCATTCTTTCAGCAATGGTCTTCCCTTTCGAGGAAAAGTAAGGGTCGGATCTGGTGGCGTTTGCTTTTAACGACGGTTTGGTGGTCAATATGGCTTGAGAGAAACCTTCGTATCTTTGAGAATAATGCGGAACCTTCTTCTAATATTCTTAGAAAATCTAAATAGAGATGTTTTTTGTGGGCTAGTTGTTGTAAAATGTTTGAGGGTTGGTCACTATCCGATATCAAGTGTAATTGGGTTATCATTGTGAAAGGTGGTTAGCCCCTCTGTTGTTCTATTCAGTTGTGGGGGGATTTCTTGTCCCTCCTTATCCTTTTTCTTTTTTAATAAATCTTTACTTCATCAAAAAAATAAATTTGTTTTTATAATTGAACTCAATTGTCAATGTTCTTTTTCCAATTGAACCAAAAGACCTATGGAGGAAGCGCTGTGAAAGAGATGCACTTTCAGCCAAGTTTGCCTTCAAAAAAGAGCTTTCATGAATTCAGATCTGTTCGATATTGGTTTCTTTCTGGATCTATATTTTATACACTTTTTTCAAAAAAAAAAAAATTGTGGGGTGTGGATGCAAAGGTCCCAGCAGAGGGGTAGAAGCTCCACATTGAGACCTCTCTAACACCAGGAAATACCTTTGCAGATTGACATATTGGCCAAACAATTTTGGATTTTTGGAGCATCTAGAACACTCGGCTATATTCCAAATTCATCGTCTTTTTGAGTTTCCGATTGTAATTCTCATATGAAAAGTTAACATAAGATATTTTTTTTGGGTAAAGTTTAATATAATATTATTAGTAAACCATAATAATGTGTTTGGTTTTGATTTCTCTAGAGAACATTTGAATGAAAAGTATGAAAAAAAAAAAAGGTGTTATCTAAGCTTCCAATCAATTTTTCACTGAAACATAAACCAAGATCAAATATCAGAAGTATTACTCGTGAGAGTGACGAAAGATCAAAACTTTAATTATGTGACGATCAAGAATAAGCGGTGATGCATGTGGGGCCTAATGGTGCCAGCTATTACATCCATTCAAATCATCTCCACTGAAAGCCAGAGGAAGGAGTGAATGGAAAGCCCACCAAACATTCACGTTTACATTTACAGACCTGAGAAAACCTTCCTTTCCAATCAACGAACTGTGTAATCCAAAACAAATGAATCAGCACCAACTCCAAACCGCTATTATTGCGTTGTGCTAACTGGTTGTGAGGCAACAATTTTACGGGGAAAAAAATTAGGTGAAAAATGAATCTTGTGAGAACTGTGCAAATGGCATCAGGGTGCGGACACATCAGCACCGAAAAGTGATAAATGCCCCCCCAAAGTGTAAATCACTTTTCGGTACTGATGCGTCAGCGCCTCTGGTGCCGTTTGCACAGTTCTCACGAAATTCATTTGCACATAATCCAAGCCCATTTTACAAACACCACTGTGACCCATTATGTTCATATCATCGTTTAAACCATTTTTTTTCCTGGGTAGTTAAATCATTCAACATTCAATGATGGCTGGCCCTCCCGTTCGGGAGGAAGAAAGTGATATCTGATCCACCGTGTTGGATTAAAAAGATGACAATTCGGCTTGTTCAGGCTCAAGTTTTCATCTTGGAATGAATACATTTGAGGACAAGAAAACTATAAATTTTACAAGGATGAAACGAACACTAGAAAATAGATGGGAAGTAAAATTCTACTTTCAAATTGTTTTACGTCTTAACAAACAAAGATTAAAACTGAAATAAACGGAGCCAAAGCAAAAGCCACTATAATCATACTGACTGAGAAGAAAACCCCTAAAAATCTTAGTAGAATGTAACAAAAAGGAGCAACCGAAGAGGTTTAAGAATCTTACATTATCTCCGCAACGCATGCAGAGACTCTCAATCTGGTGAAGAGGCGCAGATGCATCGTCTTCCACAGAAACCGCCTCGGCAGCTGATCCTACGTCAACGATTGGGTCTCTGTAATCCATTTTTTTAGTATCTCCTGAATGAAACTCAAAATCGGAGAGAATATTTTCAGCTTGGATTAGGGTTAAGGCTGGAAGATGCAAAGGAAGTATGTATGTATACGGAATCAGAAGGAACACTTATTCGACTGACGACGGCACGGCTTCCAGCCTTTTGTTGAATCGTTGCCTGTTGGTGGAGCGTTCAAGTAGAGAGCAGTTACTTCTGGAAATCTTGAGAATCAGAACACCGGAAACGTTGGTAACAAGTACGACTCACTAAAGCGTGTATGTAAAATTGTAAATTATAAGCCACCGGATCGTCTTCGATAGCGTGGGAGCAAGCCCAGGCGTCGATAAGCAGCGAAAGAGCTTCTATTCACTCCGATCAAATTTCTAAATCCCCCTCATTTTTCCTTTTTTTTAAAGTCCCGTCCCTCCAGCACTTCCCATATAATATCCTTTTAGATAAATCCCTCCCACACCTCCTACAAAACATTGAAACTCCCTCAAACTTCATTCTCACTTCAATATTTTTTATAAGTTCCCTCCCCTCCCCCTAACCCTTAACGTAAAGATCTTCATCTCACACCTTTCATTCTCCCTCTCCCTCACATTTTTGTAATGGATGACAAAAGAGATAAATGGCTCATGGGTAACAATGTCGACGCCAATTGGCAAATATAAGCTAGAAAGAAGGATTGTGGTGGCCAGAGATATGTACTTACTGTTTAGATTAGGTTTTTTTTTTTCAAAAAAAAAATAAAAAGGGTTTTCATGGTTTAGGATCAAACTTTGCGGCAGCCTGCTTGGCTGGCCTAGCCGAACAAAAAAATCCAAAAAAATAATAATAATAATATTTTTAATTTTAACAATACTAATTTTTTTACAATATAATGTAAAATTTTAAAATATTTTATATTATAATATTTTTTCTAATATAATTTTAAAATAAAAATTTTGTAAAATTATAATATTTTATTAAAAATATATATCTTTTTAAAATACTTAATTCGTTATTATGCACATCTAACACAATATGACATGTGTTATATACGGATGCCGAAGATGAGTACTTTGTTCCTATTGCATTTGCATACTAGCGTCATGTTATAGAGAGGGTTAACCCATCTAAGTATGTGGCATCTACCAACGACTTGTATGTAGAGCCTATAAGCATATGAGCATGATGCAAGAGAGGTGTTTGAGTATACTGGAGAAGCGCTTGTGGATGTTGTAGAGGCATCTATCCCCAGAGCGCCTGTAAACCTAATGCTCCTCACTAACTATGTCAGACACGTTGCTGTGCTTATATGGTAGCATGAGGTAATGCTTTTAAGATTGAAAATTTGTACTTATTAATAATACCCGACATACTAATAGTATTTGTTTCAATTGCAGGAGCGGTCATTACTGAAGTGTATTAGTCACGAAATGAATGTAGCAAAGTGGACATACCAGCATTCAGATTTGCAAAATGAGTTATGGCAGGGATATATTGAGCATTCTGAACTATTCCCACTAGTTCGCAGTTTGTACCGGACAGTGAATCGCGTTGTCATCTTTGCATTTGTTGAGCAATGGTACCCCAAGACGAACACTTTCCACATGTCGTTTGGGGAGATGATTATCACGCTAGGTGATGTGAGCATGCTACTTTCTATTCCAGTGATTGGAAATACTGTCTCCCTCAACTTAACGGATGAGGCACAGACATTGGTATCCTGTGCACTTAGAATGACGGAGGAGGAAGCCCGCAATGAGCTTGGATTTGCACGTGGCCAGTTAGTCGGAATGAAGTAGCTACAGAGTAGATTTCAAAGGGTGATTGATGACTATGATGATGAGGTGATCAAATGTTCAGCCATGGCATACTTGGTCTATTTGCTCAGGTGCACATTGTTTAGGGATAAAACAACAAGTCGGGTGCTAGTATGTTACCCACTGCTTAGAGAAGCTCAATAGCGTACATACTTATGTGTAGAGAGCCATTGTGTTGACATATTTATATCAACAATTAGGGTTTGTCAGCAAGTTGGTAGTATGGCAAATCGTCTCATACCTTACATCAATGGAGGGGTGGATATACGAGCACTTTTCCCTCATTGTTCCTCACCGAAACATTGACTATCAGCCATGTTAGCCACGCAAGGAGACGAGTAGTCTTATGATCGTGAAGGCACTCCGGGAGTCCATTGATGCATAGGGCCCCAACGAGGTATTATGTTTATTTTTATATAGTATAGTTTAATACTTTTTTTTCCATAATTGTCTTTTATTTGTCTGATGTATATGTTAACTTGTGTAGGTCATGTGGTCACCGTACGATGATTATAGACAGTATGATGTTGCGTACTACCATGACATGCTTAAATTCCTTGACATTATGGAGCCCTATCATCTGATGCGGGTCCTGAGGTAGTTTGGGAGACAATAGATTATTCTATCTGCCTCATTGGCCTCGAGACAATGAGTAAATGGTGTCGTTGCATCATCATACCGTCCCAGTTATGTTTTTTTATGAGGAGGTGTGGGCAGTATGGTAGAGCCACGTACCCTCCACCAAGCATCGATCTCTGCTCACACGTTATCCCAGCAACTGTGCGCCTAGCTATATAGACTGATATGCACTCGTATCACATCAGTATGTGCATAACCTAGACCATAGATCGCATGAAGCACCACGCCTCAGCAGATGAGCATCGGGCAGTCATACATTGTAGAAGAGGTATATCATTTCAACATTCGTATTTATCGTATTTCTCTCATTTTAGTTAGTTTTTTTCATTACAACTTATATTATATTTATCTGTGCTTATTTTAGCATGTTAAACAGGTTGTGTCTTTACTAAGACCAGTCGTGTAGGGTCATCTTGAGAGGACCCCGCACAGTAGTTTAGTATCTATAATCATGCGGGTCTGGGATATCATGACTTATCATGGTGAGCCCGCGACGATGATGACGACACTAGTGAATACGTATAAATAGAGGAAAAGGTCGATCATAGAGACCTAGTTTTTTCATTTTTAGTTGACGAGTTGGATTTTGTATTTTATAGGGGATGAGGCCCCTAATACATTGTATTATTTTGCTCGGGGATGACCCTATTTATATAAATCACAGTTTTGTTTGTTTGCAATCTTTCTTTACTTATTATTATGATTATATTTTTATACTTTAAATCCACGCACTAAAAGATCTCAATCGCTCAATGAAAAAAAATGACAGGTAAAAATATAACGAATTAAAACAATTGGTAGGTTAACTATCGGGAAAGTTGCAAATATATGACACAAGTACCAACTCAATGGCAAGGCATATACCATTTTTCAAGTATATTAATAGTACATGGTTTTGGGACTATGTGTGAGATAGTGATGATGCATATGGAGGTGTATGCTTCGAGTAATGGTTTTGAAGTATAAAAACTAAAATACTATTAACATTAATTACCGAAGGAATATGTTATTACAAAAGGGGGTCATTTATATTGTTAAATATAGAAGTTGTTAATACAAAATTGCACAATCAATGCACTGTGTAGGATACATTTAAGCTATCTTCCGACTCGATCAGTCGTCAGTCAAATCCACTATCTCCAGTGTCGTTACATCTTCGCTAACTACACATCATAATTCTTCAATTCTTGGTTTGTACGAATGTAGTGCCCATCTCGACGCATTATTGCTCTGGTGTCTATGTCAAAATGTCATGATGAGTGGAATAGGATGACTTGGCACGAGGAAGACCTGCACACATAACAAACAGTGAAGTTAAACATTGTTGAACATGATTGACTGTAATAACACCCTACGTGCTAATGTTTACCTATACGAAGTGGTTGCTGTTTACGAAGCCTATAACAAGTTACTTCCGAGTGGCAACGGGTAATGGGTTAGATCGGATTGGCAAGAACGTCAAACATTGTCGTGCACTCAAAAAGTATAATACAACATTGTAACAAGAGGCTATCAAGTGTCCACATTCTGGCAAGGTCATCCAATATTGACTCGTATAAAGGACATTCCCTGAAGTACGTAATCGAACACTTAATCCCCTTCACTACTATAAAACCCACCAAAAATCGACTCATAAATAGAATGAGCGACAACAAAAACCTGAATGAAATGATTTTCATTAACAAATCCGATAACAATTTCTCGGCGACTAGCTGGAGACAATAGATTTGATCTAAGTGGTAGGAAGGTTAGGCACTGTTGCATGCTTAAGTGATATAAGACCACATCATAACGCGATGCTATGAGATGTTTGTAATTTGGCATCGTCATCCAACAGTTATAATATGGAAAGTCATCAAGGCATGATATTATATGTATGATCACATCAACTTGCTTCCGACTTTTGTATATCTATTCATAACGTGGTAGATGACTGCAACTCATTTAACAAATCCAATCTTATCTCCTGCCAACATTCTTTGGGATATCCCAGCAATCCAGTAATTGCCTTGAATCCATAATTTTCGCTAGCCATCACATCTTTAGTTATTCCAATATAAGGCCTTAACCCTGTTGGAAATGCCTTAATGAATGATGTCGACTTGTGTTTCGTCATTGAACGGGTTCGAAATACTTACAAAAGAAGTAATGAAATATAATATGTTAAATAAATGAACACATCATAATTTATATTATTTTTAAAATATAAATTACCTTCTACTTCGATCTCCACTTAGGTTGTGGTTGCCAGGATTGTAGTCGGGTGGCAGTTGTAGATGTAGTTCCCGGTGGGGAATGACTATCCTACACTGAAGATAAAATTTTGAATGTAGATGGTTCACGCTACATTGATGTGTCAATCTTCACGTGTGGGTGACCTCGGGTAGTTGTCTTTACCTCCGGTTTCATCAGATGTGAACTATTTTACACTATTATTTATCTCAACTTCTTCAGTATCTATAACTTTCTTGTGGGATCATATTCATTGAACTATCACACAAACATCTCCACATCATCAGTATAATCCAAATGTTGTCCTAACTAGGTTGAGGTACTTAGCATGTCAAGCTTACGTAATTGTGGATGTATAAAATTAAAGGGAATTGGGTGACATTCCATTATGTACTGTGCAATCTCATGTGCACATGACAACCCGTACATGTGTTGACAAACACAACCACATACAGTGACATCAACACCAACAAAGTTGACTCGCTTCATTTCAGACAAAACTTTCTCCATTGCCTTTATGGAAATATTGTCTCAAAGCTCATTAAATTTGGAGGGCTTGAAGTTGTGTTGAATAACTATCTTACTCTTCTTGAAAGATGCTTTTATGTTTATATGCTGCAACTAAAGCAACATATGTACATTAGTCCAAGTAGACTCAAAATGTCCTTGATTTGATCTGAATTGCCTCTTTAGCTTTGTATGCGCACTCTTAACCCTATTCATCATAGTAGTCCCAAAATGCATCCATTGATTTGTCCAAGCAACCACAAATATATCTTTATATTCGTCTATCCAGCTGCTTAGCACATATTCGAGTGCATATGAATATGTGCTAAATTTATGATTCAATGATGCAATATTTTGAAAGTATTATTCTTCTGTCGTTGACAACACCAATAGGTTCCAACTTATGATGAACCTGTCCCAATTCTCTTTTGTCAAAAATATCTTATTACACTTTGCAAGAACATTCCTATTGATGTGCTATCTAAACAATAAATGGGTAACAATAAGAAACATTATAGAGATTGCATTCATTAGAGCCAACTCCCTATTTGTCACAATAACACGAGGTGAACACTATCATCCATTACACCACGCATAACACTCAGTGCCCATGCAAAGTTATCTTCTCTCTCATATTGGAGATATGCAAAGGCTATAGAAAAGGACATGTTAGTAGATGTTAATCCAACAATCTTCAAAAGAGGCATAAGATACCTATTCATTTTATAGGTGCAATCCATGATCAAAACATAGGGAAATACACACAGTAATTCCAAACTAATCGTGTGTGCCCAAAACAAATCAGTTACGGTATCAGTATTATCAATTTTTCTATGTCACTCGATGTATTTATGCTTTACCAACTATCCTAGTAGTTGCTGCATTTGAGATCTCTCACCCTTCTCCGCCGTTCTATGTCTAAGTTATGCACTGTATACTGTCTTCAATGTGGTAACATTTAAGGGGTCTTTTTGTTTTAGTACAACCAAAAAATCCTTTGGTCATATTATACTCCTGGACATGTCAACTAATAACAAAGTCTCTTCTTCTGATAGTTTTTCGACATTTGAATGTCACTCGAGATGATCTGCAGCCGAATGATTATGCACACCAGGTACTACTAATAAAATCCAATCATCATTAGTGGGTAATTTTTTACCCTTCAATTCAAACCGACATCCACGTTTCTTGGTACCTGACACCACATGTTTTTTTTTCTTCACATCTTTACATTTCTTAGGCTCTCTGTACTGCCCACTCCTCTCACATGCAAGGGTAATTCTTGATTTCTTTGAGTAACCACCAGAATCTGACTTCTAGTGACAATGACAAAACCATTTCTTTGCCAAATCTCGGCCACCTACTTATATAAGTTTGTTCGGCTCTTGAATATCTATACAAAGAACAATAATATCAAAATCGGAGCACAATAACTCAAACAATCTTCGCACAATAATTCAAAACAAATTAAAACAATTGTACCTCATGCGTGATAAATTCACTGGTATAATCCATTACCATATCGACAGAAACCTTATTCAATTGGGTTGAAACATTACCCTCCAAGTAGAACATTACAAAAAATTATCAATATACGCATTCGGAAAATAAAAAATAAAAAAATACAAGGCTTTAAGGTTGGAACAAATTGACTTTTGTTCAGACCTTGAGGTTGGAGCAAAAGCCTATTTATTCAGACCTCAAGGTCCGAACAAACAGCCTTTTGTTCCACCCTGTAAGGCTGAACAAGAGGCGGAATTTTTTTTTTGAAAGACACAAAATATGTACCGTGGACAGATTTGCCTACTCTAATTCGATTTTTTGATGATCCATTGTGCAATTACAATGTTTTCAAACAACAATGAGTGTCAAAAAATAGTAGGGTTTGACCTTGGAGAAAAGACCCAAAGAGAGGGAACGATGGTGGTTGAAATTTGGGGGGAATTTGATTTTGGAAGAGGGGTTATGAGGAGTTAATCAAGGGGGTGTGGAGAGAATTTGTTTTTTAGGTTAGAAGGGCTAGAAAGGTCATTTTAATCATGGGTATCGATTGAAATTTTGAAAAGTTTTAAAAAGGGGGAGGGGG
>JAOXJP010187415.1:0-12326 GCA_025762735.1 Platanus orientalis | reverse complement strand
GGACCTGCAATGTATGAAGATACAAACATTGGTGGATTTACGATTGGATCTACAAAAAAAAAAAAAAAATTATAGGCCTAAAAATCGAGAGTCAATTGGCTTAAATGGAGTGATAGAAATTCTAATTTTTTTTACCTCACTACCATGGTTAGAAGGGTTATGAATCAAATTGTTTTTCTCAAAAACCCTAAGGGGGAATAGATTAAATGTTAAGAGAACCTTTAAAGTAATGCCTAAGATTATTTCTCCTCTTTATTTGAATCCAAGTATCTCTTTGGGGAACAAATGTCAAGTATTACGAGGAATGCTTACTTGTTTTTCTCAGAGGATTCAAAGGCCTTGTTGGATAGGGACTTTAGCCTAGAGGAAATTAAAAAAGCTATCTTTCAAATGGAGAGACTTAAGGCCCCTAGGCCGGATGGTTTTCCAATAGGCTTTCTTTCAAGAATATTGGGAGATTGTTTGGGAATATGTTACCATGGCTGTGCTGAATTTTTTAATAGGAACATCTCTTTAGCTTCCATCAATCAAACTTTTATAGCTCTTATTCCAAAGTTCAAATCCCCTGAATCTTTGTCGAACTTCAGACCCATTAGATTGTGTAATGCTTTTTATAAGATCATTTCTAAATCTATGACTAATTGTATGAAAGAGGTCTTTCCTGAAATTATTTATCCTCGTCAAAGTGCTTTTATTAAGGAAAAACAAATTTCTGACAATATTATTATTACTTATGAAAAGCTTAGATTTTTAAAAAATGATAAATCTTACAATCACCACATGACTATCAAACTCGACATGAATAAGGCCTATGATAAGGTGGAATGTAATATGGTCTTATCAATGATGAAAAAAATAGTTTTAATCACAAATGGAGGGTTTGGATTCAAGAATGTAAGGCGTCGGTTAGTTACAAAGTCTTTATCAGTGGTTCTCTTAGAAAGGAGATATCTCCCTCTAGGGGATTTCGCTAGGGAGACACTCTATCCCCTTTCCTTTTCTTGATTTGTGCAGAAGGTCTCTCTGCTTCACTCATCAAATTAGAAAATTCAAATAGAATCTCTAGGATCAAAATCAACTATTTTAGCCTTAGTATTTCTCACCTCCTATTTGCTGATGACTACTATATTTTCCCAAAGGTCCACCCTAAAGAGGCTAAGGAAATCAAGGATTTATTATAAGGTTTAGTAAGGCCTTAGGCCAAACTATAAATACTGAGAAATCCAAGGTCATTTTCAATCAAAATACGCCTCGTCAATTTAAGAGTAGAGTTTTAGGCATTCTCCATATTAAACAAGCCTATACCCTTAGAAACTACTTGGGGCTTCCTTCTTCCATTGGTAGAGATAAATTTCTTTATTTTCTTACATTGAAGAAAGAGCTAGACAGAGAATTCAAGGTTGAAAAAGTAAGCTTTTATCCCAAGCTAGCAAAGAAATTCTCCTTAAGTCGGTTGTTGCTGTTATTCCATCATATGCTATGTCTTACTTCCTGATCCCCAAAACCATCTACAAAGCTATCAAATCTAGTCAACATAAGTACTAGTGGGGTAGCAGTAAAAACAATAAGAAAAGTAATTGGATAGCATGGGACAAAAGGCAGAAAAGTAAAGATGGGGGCTTGGATTATTGTGATCTTCATCATTTTAACTTGGCCCTCATTGCAAACAAGCTTGGAGAATCCTTCAGAACCCTGATAGTCTTTGGGTTAGGCTTTTAAAATCTCTCTATTTTGTGAGGGGTTCTTTCTTGTCTATCAAGTGTAAGAATAATTGTTCCTGGGCTTGGAGGAGTCTCGTCAAGGGTAGAGATCTCCTCTCTAAAGGGTTATGTTGGAGGGTGGGAAATGGTTGCAACATTGATATATGGAGAGATCCCTGGATTCCAAACACTCAGAACTTTAGACTATCTCCTATCACCCAGGATCCTCCCCAAATCCATAAAGTATCCCAACTCATTGATCCAATTTATACAATATGGAATATAAAAGGCATTAGAAACCTTCTATCTTCTGAAGATGTGGACAATATCTGTCGGATTCTTATCCCTCTATTAAATCTGAGTGATAAAATGGTTTGGAGCCTGGATAAAAAAAAGGATCTTCTTGGTTAAATCTGTTTACTTTTTATCATTTCCCCCTGCTCCTCTCTTGACTCAAGCCCCTCCTCCCCCTATTGCAAGTCATCAATCCTCCCTTCCTTGGAATCTTATTTGGGACTTGAATGTTCTTCTAAAAGTCAAACACATCTTATGGCATGCCTGTAAAAAGGCTCTCTCAGTTAAGGAAAACTTAATGATTAGGAGAATCTCTATGATGGATTCCTACCCTTTATGTAAAGAGGCTAAAGAATCCACCTTGCATTGTCTTGTTAAGTGTCGTATTGTGGCCCTAGTTTGGTATGCCTCTTCCCTTTGTTTAAGAACATCTGCCACCACCTCATCTTCCTTTTTTCTAAATGGATCAAGTCTTGGTGTGACCTTATCTCTGTGTCAAAATTTAAATGTATAAACCTTTTAAACACTATTGCTATTTTTGCTTGGAATATATAGAAAGCTAGAAACAAAGCTGTGTTCGATGAAGATGATTTCAATATGCTTAACTCTTCTTCTACTACTTTCAGGATAATGTCTGAGTCTTTTGTTAGATTTGGTTTCATTTTTTATGCTGGATGTGCAGAATGATTCTTTGGCTTAGAAGCCACCGGTGGTGGACCTCATAAAGGTTAATTTTGATGGTGTTTTTTGTGCATCCTCTCTCTTGGGAAGAGTTGGGGACGTGGTTCATGATTGGACAGGTACTTTTTTGCATGCTATATTGTATGGATGTCTTACAGCCTCTCCTTTGGTGGCAGAATGCATGGTGGATAGACTGACTCTTTCTATAGCCCATGATTTAGGGTTTATGTGCTTGATCCTTGAGGGTGACTCTCTTGAAGTCATTTCTCTCCTTTCAGATCCTCATGGAGAGATTCCTTGACTTATAAGTAGTCTTATTAATGACTATATTAACCTTATAAAAATCTTTTATGTTTTTAGTTGATCACATGTTAAACGTTGTGCAAACTTGGTGGCTGACCACCTAGCAAAGCATGGTGCTATGGCCAAGTCCCTTGGGATTTGGCCCTCATGTCCCCCGTCTTGGTTGAAGGTTGATTTGAACTTTGATGTTGCCTCCTTTGTGCAGCCCCCTCTTTCTTAATCAATATATTTTATGTCTTTACCATATATATACACACCTAAGGTGAGAATAGGTGATGTTCCCAACTAATGTAAAATAAACTAACATTTATCTTTGCAAAAGATTTGTATCACAAAGACTAATGATCTTTTCACACAAGAAAAGTTTGAGAAAAGGAAACTTGTCCAATAATAATAATAATAAACAATGCACCATCATAGAAGTAGCTCTTAAAGAAAATAAAGACTAGGAAAGTAAAAAATGTTAAGCAAGATGGTTATGTTTACCTGTAAAATGCGATAGCCAGTGTAACAGAATTAGAGGTAGTTAGAGTTAGTTGATTGTTAAAGATCTATTAATTTCTAAACATGATTATTATTATAAATAAATCAAAGAACACCTTAGTAGAGATATCAAATGTTAAAACTCTTTCTTCATTTTGTGTTTTTTCTATGCCTAGTTTTCCTCTTTATGGTATCAGAGCACAGAGGCTGAAGTCACTCTTTTCTTCTTGTCAGATCCAAGCTCCTCTCATCAGATCCAAGCTCACTTCACTAGATTCAAAATCTTTCTAGTCAAATTATAGTAAAGATTGACTGTGATTGCTTATGGCTTCTGCTACAGATAAGAATTCTAATTCTTCACTTTTTGCTTCTTCTTCCACTCTGAGTACTATTCTTCCTTCCAACTTTGTTCAATCGTTCATCTCCAACATTTCTTCACTTCTAACTATAAAACTCACTCATAAGAATTACCTAATTTGACACTCATGATTCCTAACCGCCATTCGAGCTCATAAGCTCAAATTCTAGATAGATGGATCATTTGATCCACTACCTAGTGAATTTACAGTTGATAAAGATGGAGAATCAATCGCTAATACTCTACATGCAAATTGACAAATTCTTGATCAACAACTATTAAGCTGCCTATTCGCCTCAGTCTCCGAGAACAATCTTCCTTATATTGTACATTTTTAGAGATCCAGAGATGCTTGGTAGACTTTAGAACACAAATTTTCTTCTATGTCCTATTCGAATGTCTTGCAACTAAAAAGCAAGATGCAAAACCTATAGAAAGGAGATATGACAATGGTTGGGTATCTCAAGCAAGTGAAGAACATCACAGACACCTTGGCCTCTATATCTTCTCCTTTGGAGGAGAAAGACATCATCCTCTACATTCTTAATGGCCTTCCTCTAGTCTTCAACACGTTTGAAATTGCGTTCTGATCCGATTTCTTTAACATAATTGTAGGACTTTTTGATGATAAAGGATCGCAAGTCATATATCCTTAAACCGAAAATATTTCTCAACAATCAAACCAAATCTTCTTTGGTGTTTGCTGCAACAAGTGATCAAGATGAATCTTCTTCAAATGTTCTATTAGGATCGTTTTACCTTCTTCTTCATAAAAGAAACGGGATGCAATGAATTAACAAGCAAAAATGAAGAACAAAATCACGCCCAACACAAGATTTATGTGGAAAAACCCAGTTTGGGGAAAAACCATGAAGCCATAAAGAAAACTTTCACTATCTAGAAAAACTCATCAAAGACAATTCACAATTTTTAGAACCTCTCCCTATTCTCCCGCAACCCTAGAATGAAACATATAAATACCCCAAAAACCCTATTACATGTTCACACATTCTTCGTGTTGTATCTGGGTCATATTTCGAGTTGAAAAACCTAATGCCAACCCAAATCAAACTTCACACATTACATGTTCGTGGTCGAGGTCATGGCAATAACCAATATTCTTCTAATAAGCCGAGACTCTTTTGTCAGATCTGTAGCAAACTAGCACCCTAGAATGCTACCATAGAATGGACCTCAACTTTCAGAAATATACCTTGTATCAAATTCCATTAGCTTAACCACAATTTTAGACTTCAACAGCTCAATCTCCAGCCTCAGGAAAACCAACATCTGCACATCAGCATACACAGTTTTATTGATCTTCAAATCATATGTCTGCAAATCTAGGTAACACCGAGTTTATGTGGTACCTAGACACTGGAGCATCTAACCACATCACTCCTGATATAGAATCTCTCTCCCTCCACACTCCTTATAAAGGTTTGGTTGAAGTATCCGTAGGCATTGGACAAGTACTACCAATTTCCAACACCGGCTCTGGTATTATTCCTACTTCCTCTCTAAAATTGAACAATGCCCTTCATGTTTCTCAAATTACTGCTAAGCTTTTCTTTATACAAAAATTAGCCTCAGATAATGATTGTACTATATCATTCAATGCTAACTCTTTTTATATTCAAGACAACCCTCCAAGGCAGATGATTCATCAAGGCTTCACTAAGAACATAATCTATCTGATTCATGATGCTCCCTCTTCAATAAAACCATTCCTTATTGCTTTACACAATACCAACTCTTCTGTCTATATATGGCATAAAAGACTGGGCCATCTAGCTAATAAGACCATGAATACCATTTTCAAACATTTATCTTTACCTTTTTAATCATAGAATTGTATGCATTGTAATATAAGTAAAATTCATAGACTTCATCTTTCAAGTTCTGAGTCATATACTAAATTTCCTTTACAAATGGTACACATGGATGTTTGGGGACCTGCCTCGTCACCCCCCCCATTTTCAAGATGTAGATATCACGTAGTACTAGTAGATGGTTATTCACACTTTTTGTGGGTCTTTCCTCTAAAACAAAAATCTAAAGTGTTTTATGTATTCTATGTGTTTAAAACCAATGTTGAAAACCGTTTTTCCACATAAACTAATGTAATAGCCCGCATTCTACTTGAAGGATAAAATGGTAATTTTATTCTATAAGAGTATATTTGTCATATAACATACCTTATATAGACCTTAGATTGGTTTAGAAACATGTTGGACCAAGCTTGAAGTGTTAGAATCAAATTGGGCCTTAAATGTGTCAAGTTCAAAAGTTATCCTAATTACGTAATTAGGGTTACTTTTTAGGGCCACTGACACCAATCCTGAGGGAGTTAGAGTCTGATCCATACCTTGTTGGAAATGAAGTCTAGTTTTCAACCCAATAAACAGAACTCAATTCTGATTTTTCTACATAACGTTATGGCCAATCTCCCATGGGTCTTTTTTCTTAAAAAAAAAAAATCTGGGGATTCGGGTGTGTGTAGGCCGGTCACCCACGTGGTGGCATGGTCAACCGCCAAAGGGTAGCGGGGTCGACCGGGAGTAGCTGGGGGCGACCACCACCTCCTAGTTTTGAAAAAAAAGAGGGGATTTCACCCCTCTTCGCATAGGAACTTTGGTAATGGTAATTTCACACCTAAAATATATAAACTACCTATTTCTAACCCAAAATAAACTAGATTACACATAAAAGAGGAAGAGATAAAAGAAACTTGGAGAATTGGGAAAAGAATAAGAGATTAGCTCTCTCAAGCCAAGGTAAGCTCCAACTTTCTTAGATCTATGCTAAATTAGCTAGCATTTGTTAGTTTTGATCTTAAAATTACATTCTAGAGTGTTTGAGCATTGAATCCATATAAAAATTGCAGAGGATTGAAGGTTAAGGAAGTGGTTTATGCTAAGTGATCAAGAGAAGAGAAAATAGTAAGTAAATCTTGCACATTATAGATGATTTGATCTCAATTTCTCTTTGATTCTTTGGAGTTTGTATTGAAATCCTTTGAAATCTCTGAAATTTTTGGAGACCTATGCTCTAAGCCATTGAACCTTGTGATTATTTGAATCTAAACTTCTTTGTAAATAATCTTACATACTATGGATGATTTGATGTGACTTTCTCTTGGATTTCCCTTAACTCTTGTGTCTTGGTTATGGAAACCCATTGAAATCTCTACAAACTATGTGGAATCATTGAATTGAAGCTTCTAGTAAGTAAACCTTGATTACAATGGGTGATTCTGCTATGAATATCCTTTCTATTTCAAATTATGTGATGATAGTCATGGAATTACTTAAAACTACTGGTTATTTTAGATCTAATGCCTTAAAATATGTTAGAATTGTGAATTCTAGCTTGCTTAGTAAGTTCATATGCTCCATATGCTTGGAATAATCCTTTTTCCCATCAAAATCTCTGAAAAATTCTATAGGTTATGCTTGTGAACATTGATTTTGGTTTGATTCTTGGTTTTACACCTATTTTGTGAAAATCTATTGAACTTAGACATTGTGTGGACTGATTTCCTCCATGAAATCCTTAGAACATATGAAATCTGAATTTCTCCCATGTAAATCTTTGAAAATCTGTGTAAAGTGTGAAATCCCCAAGATATATCCTAATTATGATTAATTTAAAAAGTAACTTTACCTTGTCTATTGTTTGGAACGCTATAAGTGATATTGGTTGATCTTTATGATTTGATTTAATAGAAGACCATGTGAATTTCTATGAAAACATATCAAACTCATTGACTCTATCGAACTCTATGTTTCCTATGTGATTATGTACAATGTGTGAACCCTCGAATTCTAACACATGTTTGAATCATTGAATTTACGTGAGATCTTAGTAAATCACCATAACCTCTGACTTATGATTATGCTAACATTAAACCTAAGTGAACTATATGCATTTGAAATGATCAGTTTATGATAATACGATGCTCATGCTTGTTGTACACATTAAGGAAATATCTTGATTATCGAAACTATGTGGACCTTCGAACCTATCGTTGTAAATTCTTTTGGACTTTGAAACTTTGACTATTTAGGCCCCATCACCGGGCTAAGTGTGACCCTTGGACTTTGAACTTCTGGGCCTTGTCACAGGGCTAATGTGGCCGTTAATGATTTGGGCCTCGGCACCGGGTTAAGTGTGTTTACTAATTCTTTGGGCCTTGTCACAGGGCTAAATGTGGACGTTAACGATCTGGGCCTTAACACCGGGCTAAGTGTGTTCTATTGATATGTGGGCCTTGACATCGGGCTAAGGGTGTTTCCTTTTGACCTTTGAACATTAAATTTTGGAACCCTTTGAATATGGAATCTTGTGGACTCCGAACACTTCGAACACTAAACTCCGAACACTTTGAATCTTCACACTCCAAAAATTAAACATCCGACTATTATGGACTATGTGGATTCTGGATACTTTGAACATTAAAATTTGAACACTCTGAAATCATAGAGCATTGAATCTCTTGAGACTAGCGTATGTCATTGAATTTGTGACTTTTGACCTTCGCATTGAATTATTATTCGAACTTCGATCCTTGTATTGAACCATTGGCTTCTGTTTGACATATGACTATTTACACTTTGGTACTAGTATGATTGTGATTTTTACTTTGATATCTATTTAGCTTCGTATTAACATTTGGACATGCTAATATTCAGATTTGTTATTTCTTTCAAATATTTATAGTCTGCTAGATTTCTTACAGGTTGGGACTAACCCAACCGTTTGTTTTTCAGATTGATCATTAATGCAGGTCCCTCCTTCGAGAGACTTGATTAGGCAGACTCTACTTTTTGTTTTTACATTATTTGTTCTAAGCATATTATTGGACCCTCTATACTAGGCCACATGTTGGATTATTAGATATTCACTTCCCTCTTGTTTATTTAGGGTGAGAGGGCACCCTAGTGATGTAGTTGTTTGTCATCTTTACTATATTGACTACCATGGAGGTTGTAGTGATATTTTCATTTTAAGATATTGAGGTGATACTACTGTGACATCATGGTTTGGATTACGCTTCCGTAAACTATCGTTATGAATATGTGTGGTTATTGGATATTGACTATGCTTCCGCAATCTATTGAAATTTGACTATCAAACTAAATGGACATAAGAAAAATTAATGTGAATATGTAACTATTAGATCTTACTTGTGGGCCCATGATTTGGGTCAATATTATGTGAACTATTAGACTTATGAATAGTAATGAATTTGAATCCGAAGCGATACAGATCTATATCCAAATCCGGGTTTGGGAGCATTACAGTGGTGCTCCAAGTGATCTATGGTCTGGGTTCTACACGTATCAATGTGATACAAGTGCATACCAGTCCATATAGATAGGTGCACAGTCGCCAAGATAACGTGAGGGCAGGGATCGATGCTTAGCAGAGAGTACGTGTCTTTGCCATACAGCCCATACCTCCTTATAAGAAATGTAACTAGGTCGGTATGATGATGCATATGAATTACATACTCGCCATCTCGAGGCTAGTGGGGTAGATAGAATAATTTGTTGTCACCCAAATTGCCTCAGTACCTACATCGGATGATAGGGCTCCATGATGTTAAGGCATTTAAGCATGCCATGGTAGCATGCAATATCAGACGGTGGGTGATACTGCCTGTAATTGTTATACGGTGACCACGTGACCTGCACAAGTTAACATATACATCAAATAAATAAAAGACAATTACATAAAAAAGTATCGACCTATACTACATAAAAGTAAACACATACGTCGTTGGGGCCTCATGCATTGATGGTCTCCCAAAGTGCCTTCATGTTTTTCATAAGAATACCCGTTTCCTTGCGTGGCCTATAATGTTGGATGCGTGGTTCATGGGGCTGATAACCAATGTTCCGGTGAAGAACAATGCTAGAAGTGCTCATAGACCCACCCCTCCATCATTGTAAGGTACTCAATGATCTGTCATACCTCCGACCTACTAGCAAACCCTAGTCGTTGATATAAATATGTCAATGCAATGGCTCCCCACACATAAGTATGTACGTTATCGAGATCCTCTAAGTAGTAGAGGTTACTGACTGACACCTGACTCACTGTTTTATCAGTAAACAGCGTGCACCCGAACAGATAAAGTATGCCTTGGTAGAGCATCTAATCGCCCCTTGACCACTGGCGTCAGTCACCCCTTGAAATCTTAACTGTAGCCACTCCAACTTGATTGAGCACCCACGTACAGACCCAAGCTCCTCGCGGGTCTATGCCACCGTCACTCCAAGTGCATGGGATAACAAAGTCTGTGCCTCATCCACCAGGTTGAGGGAGATGGTCTTCCCAACCATGGGAATAACAAGTACGGTGTTGACATCATTTAGCGTGGTGGTCATCTCCCCAAACAGCATATGGAACGTGTTCGTCTCGGGATACCATCGCTCGATGAATGTAGCGATGACGACACAGCTCACTGTCCGGTATGAACTGTGAACTAGTGGAAGTAGTCCAAAGCGCTCAAATATATCCTTGCCATAACCCATTCTGCACATTTGATTGCTGGTACTTCCACTTTGCCATCGTCAATCCGTGGTTGATCAACTTTAGAATGGGAGCTCCTGCAATGGAAACAAATACTATTAGTATGTTGGGTATTATTAATAAGTACAAATTTTCAATTTTAAAAACATTACCTAATGCCTCCATATAAGTGTAGCAACGTGTATGGAATAGCCAGTGAAAAGCATCGGGTCTATAGGCATTTCAGGGACAGATGCCTTTAGATCATCCTAATGCACCTTTCCAATATGCTCAGGCACCTCTCTTGCAACATGATCATCTACTGTAGGATCTGCGTACGAGTGACTGGTAGATGCCTCATGCCTTGATGGGCCTACCCTCTCTACAGCCCGACGCTGGCGAGCAGATGTAGTAGGAACGAAGTACTCATCTTCGACATCTATATCAGACACACATGTCATATTGTGTTAGACGTGCACAATAATGAATTAAGTTAATAAACTATTTTAATTTTGCAAAAGTTTTTATTTTTTAAAAACTTTTTTTTTTGGTTTATATATTTATTTTTGGATTTTTGGGTTTGGTTTGGACTGGTGTTGCCGAGCAAGGCTACCATTGCTTGGCTCTACATTGTCGTGGTAGCCTTGCTGAGAAATGCTTGCTCGGCTGGGTTGTTCATGCGGGACATGCACTGCTCGGCTGGTCTAGCCGAATAGGGTATGCCTTGCTCAGCAACACTAGTCCGAACATCTAAATATGCATAGAAAAAAAAAGAAAAAAAATACCTCTTGCTCTGCTCACTGCTATGCTCATTTCCACCTTTGTTCTATCACCGGTTCTCGAGCTTCCTCTCCCACCGGTAGGAGCTCTACATTGTTGTCCACCTTAAGTACAAGCCATTCTTTTGAGAGGGAATGTGAAGGAGAGGGAAAGAGTTTGGGGATGTAGCAGCTAAGGGAGGGAGAGAGGAAAGGTGAGGGAGAGTGAGAGGTTCGTGAGAGAGAGGGAAAGCAACGTATTGGAGGGAGATGAGGGGAGATTAGAATAAATGGAGGTGTGGGAGTTGAGTTTTAGTTTTATTAGAGGTGTGGGATAGGTTTAGCTAAAAGGGTATTATGGGAAGTGCATGAGGGATGCTTAAAAATAGGTGAGGGAAGTTAGAAAAGAGGAAAAATGAGGGGAGGTTAGAAATTTTTGATGTGCGACTAGCAACACCCATTTTTAAATTTGATATCTTTTATTGACCACTTACCTATTCATCTGAACACTTTTTTGGACCCTTTTACCCCCCCAAAACAACACATGTCTATTTATAATTCACCATCTACACTATAGAAGCATTTTTATCACAAAACGTTAGCCCCTAAAACAACACATGTCTGTTTATAATTCACCATATACACTACAGAGGCATTTTTATTACAGAACATTTGCTTCGATTTAATCTTATACACCCACCTTTGTGAGTGTTGACATGGAGGGACAACCAAATTTGGTGTAGCAGTTTGTTTCCTTATTATAAAAAGGATAAATAATAATTTAAGAAAAACAATTGGGTTTAGGGGTGGGCATGGGCCGGGCTCAACCGGGCCATGGTAGGCCAGGCCCAGCCCTATAATTATAAACTGGGCTCGGGCCGGGGTTTGGGCCTGTAAATTTTTATTAAACTTAGGCCCAGGCTTGACCCTAATTAATTGATCGAGCCTTGGGCCGGGCTTCAGGTCGGCCCATGAATTAAACAAAAAAATGTTAGAGATGTAAGTTTGAACTCTAGACCTATCCAAGGTTCAAAATTTCGATTTTGATGAATTTTTGTCATGAGGATTAATGGAAATTTCACAAGAATGTTTCAAAATATTATAAACTTTATGAAAATTTCGATGTGAATTGTTATGAAAATTTAAATCTATATTGAGCATGATTACACACTCTAGACTCAAATAACTATATAAAGCATTTAAGTCATGTACAAATAAATTAAAATAATA
>JAOXJP010187414.1:0-26339 GCA_025762735.1 Platanus orientalis | reverse complement strand
TTCTTCACCTCATTGTCTTGCTCATGAAAACGACGCACCCCTTCAATCATCTCGTCTATAACACATACAGGACTCACATGATTTACCACCTGAAAGAAACCCCACTTCTCTGATGCATGTCGGACTCTGTCCACAGCCTCCTTACGTCGAACGATGTCTTCCTGAATACCTTCAAGGTCTACGATCGGAATTTCGTAGTGGGTGGGACTAGAATTTGATTTCTCAGAGATTTCCTCCTGGGAATGAACGAAGAACCGAGGGATCTCTAGGATTACTGCATCTACCAGCCCTTTGACACCACATTTCGATTCATCAAAAGCTTTGACTTCTTTTTCCCGGTCATAGTCTGATGTATTTCCGGTTGAAACATCTCCGGCATCACCAGAGGCAACCATGTTCCCCTCTTACAAGGAAAACAGAGGAAGGTGTTTGTTTTTATACTTGAAGAACTATGTGGATTGTCCCTGAGGATTTAGTAAGTCAACCTAAGGTGAGACCGACATCAAGGGCTGATTTGCACTAAATAAACAGAAAAGTATAAATCACTTTTTCGGTGCTGATATGCGGGTCCCTAATGTCAATCTCACTTTAGGGTGATTTTAAGGGTCACACCAAATCCGAAATAATTGGTCACATAGTTTCAATTGATATTTCATATTTGGCTTTAAATCAATATAATACAACGGTATCCACCGTTATGTATAGTTGGGCAATCCAACATTATAATTATGTGTGGCTTAAAATAAGGATAATGAATGGATGTAATTCAATGGTAACAAAGAAAAATTTGAAGTAGATGAAGACTAATAATAATGAGGAAAAAATTAGGTATGGAAATCTGTTTTTCCTTATGTATTAGAATGGCATGGGGTGAACACATCAGCATTGAAAAGTGATAAACACACCCCAAAAATTGAAACTCATTTTTTGGCACTGATGTGTCAGCCCCCTAATGTCGTTCTAAAACATCAAGAAAAACAGATTTTCATACCTAATCTCAGCCCTATTATTAGTCTCCATCTATTCCTAACTTTTCTTTGTTACCATTGAATTACATCATTTCATTATCCTTTTATTTTTTTTGTTATCATGGAGGAAAGGTAGTCTAGGTTGAAAAAATTCTCAACCAGACCTAACCTTATTGCGATACCTATCAGTCTCCCATCATGTCATCTCATACATTGTACCATCTTCCCAAAATTATTTGGATTTTTTCAACTTGACTATCTTTCCTCCATGGTAACAAAGAAAATAAAAGGATAATGAATGGATGTAATTCAATGGTAACAAAGAAAAATAGACTAATAATAATGGGGAAAAGATTAGTTACGGAAATCTGTTTTTTTTTATGTATTAGAATGGCATCAAGGAGTGGACACATCAGTATTGAAAAGCGATAAGCACCCCCCGAAAAGTGAAAGTCACTTTTTGGCACTGATGTGTCAGCCCCTTGATGTCATTCTAATACATCAGGAAAAGCAAATTTTCGTAATCTAGATATTTTTGGGAGAAAGGTAAAGTGTATGAGATGACATGAATCACATGATGGGAGACTGATAGGTATCCCAATTAGGTTAGGTCTGGGTTGGGCATTTTTCCAACCTGATTACCTTTCCTCCATATGTTCATATTCTTATCAAAGCCTAAAAGCTTCATTTCTATTATTGGGTTTACCCAAACCATGAACATGTTATGTCAAAAATAACTATTTTGTAGCAACCTCGCCCGATCTGGCTTGACATTGTCTAGTTTTGAACATCTCAACAAGTGGCCACTCTCCTATCCCAGTTTTGTTCTTTGGGCAAAGTTAAGTGTTTTTTCCCGAAAATGTGTCAAGCCAAATAAAGAGGTGCTTATATATAAGTTTAGGATCTCATCCTTGTTAGGCAATATGAGATTTTACAATACGCCTTAGAGGGACTCACGCCCTTGTATGCACACCGAGAAGAGAATCTGTCTCTGATACTAATTGTAACTATCAGTTCCAAGTTGGCTTAATATTGTCTAGTTCTGGGTGTTCCAACAAGAGGCCACTCTCCCGTCCTGATTTTGTTCTGCAGGTAAGCCAAGAACTCTCTGCCGAAAATGTGTTCAGCTAAGTAGAGAGGTACTTACATATGAGCACATGATCTCATCCTCGTTAGGCAAGGGTGATCTTACACTATTTGCAAATGTCAAATATGGATTTGCCTAAGTAATATGCGTTGAAAGAAATTAATAGGGTTTTGATGGGTGTATTAGCCTCAAATTCACCTGATGGCTAATGTGAGGAATTGAAGAAATTGGAATAGCTCTCTTTATTTTAAATCATCAATTATTGAAAATATAACAGCATCACATATATTCATACAAACATATTGCAAAGGAAATATGAAAAATATAGAAGTGATCTTGTTTTTGACAAACCCAAAGCTTTTGTTGCTAAAATTTTCATTAACTCTTGTAGGCTGCTACAGGAGTTGAGTAATATTCGTAGTGGAGTCCCAAAGGGAACAAGTGATTATAGTGCTTCTTGTGGTCTCCCCCTAATACTAGAATTGTTAAAGTAAATTTTGATGGGTCTTTCCTCTCGAATAGTACGAAAGCTAGTGTTAGTGTCTTAATGTGAAAGGAGGATGGCTATTAGAGCTGGGTGAAGTTTGGTCTATGGAGGCTATGGAAATTTTCATTACCCGCAATGACCTTTTAAAAGTTTGTGATCTTGGGCTAGAATGAATAGTCTTGGCTGGAAATTGTAAGAATTTGTTGTCTTATCTCTCACCTAATCCGCCTTCACGGCCTTTGATTGTCAAAGGCATGCTTATGGATTATAAAAACCTAATGACTTTGTTTGATGTTTCCTCTTTATCTTGGGTGAGGGATGCTAACATGGCTGCACATGCATTGGTAGCTAAAGGCATATCTTCTTCCTCTTCTTGGTCCTCTTGTCTACTTGTTTGGCTAGAAGAAACTTTGGTGTTTGATCCTAGTGTAGTCTCGGCCGTTGGCCCATCTTAATATATACTTTTATTTACAATATATATATATATATATATATATACCGTATAGCAATGTTAAAGGCATTCACATTTTTCCTAATTGAGAGTATACAATTATGGGAGTTAATCTACTTTAATGAGAGAATGGATTTTTTGGGGTGGTCATGAGTAGGGTTGTCAATGATCTGGGCTAGCTCGGCTAAGCTTGGAGCTCTGCTCATTAAAAGCCAAGCCCGAGCTTTGATTTAAGCTCGTTTCCTAAGTGTGCTTGAGCCAAGCTTCACTAAGCTTAGCTCGTTAAAAGTTTGGCTCATTTAGAGCTTGGTTTGCTTAATAATTTTGTATAATATTATATATTGTGACAATATTAATGTTCAAATAAGACAGATTAAGCTAATGAGCCATTAGGATGTTGGCATTTTTTTTTTTCCCTGGTGAGCTAAGCCTGAGCCTACATTCATAAGCCTAAGCTCAGCAACTTAGGCTCGTCACAAGCCTGAGTTTGGCTTTCAAGTGACGAGCCCAGGCCAAGTTAGGCAAAACTTGGTTCAACTCAGCTCGTTGACACCCCTAATCATGAACAAGTTGAATACTCCCCAATCAAAACCTAGCTAGATTGTCACTTTACTAAGATCTTTTTTTGGCAATGAAAATAACTTTCAATTAAACTAATGAGGGACAAAGCGTCCTTGGTAATACATTATCCAATTGTTTAATAGCTATCATAGCCAAGTTGGGGGCCTCCAAGTTAGCCACTCTAGGAATATAATTAAAAACACATTGTTCAAAATCAAAACTTTGGCCTAGACATAAATGTAAGTAATTTTTAATTCTCCAAGAACAAGGATTCTCTTTTCTATTCAGGTACTTAATGATGTTTACTACATCACTCTCCACTATAATCTTTCTTGCTTTTAATTCCTTTGCCAACTCCAATCCATTAAGAAATGGTTTAGTTTCTGCCACTTCTAGATATTCAATGCCATCCTTTGTTGTTGATAGCGTATTGGTTTCTGGATGGCTCCTTTACGCTAACCAGATGGTCCCACAGTCGTCCCAGGTCCCTGACAGAATTGGCGCTGCACATAGGAAATAGAAAATGGTTAGGAAGCTAGGTGCCAACAAGGTGCCGGCCTCTAGCTCTCCGACCATCAAGTCAAATAACAGTGGGGATGTAGATGTAGAGCTCTCTCTTAGGATTTTTGTTATCTCATACTTGGAGGATGAACTAGCACCTGTATTTATAGGCTTGAGTGGTGGCCTATCAAAGGAGATCTCGCATGCCGTTTTTCCCCACATTCTTGGTCACATCTCTCCCTGCTATTTCTATTACTTTCTTAAAATATCAGACCTACTATAGAGAATATTCCCTTTTTATAATGGTTTTGTGCTTATCTTTAAGTGGAGTAGTCAGTCACAGGTGCCGGGTGCCTCAAGGTCCCGACTGGTCTTTCGATGTCGGATGATAGTCGGGGTTACTCATGGGATGAGGTCGGTATCGAGGGATGCTTCAAGCTTCCCACTGATGGCTTCGGCATTTGGTGAGTCGGGGGTCGGAGGCTCTTAAGGGAATCCTGGGAGTCGGGGGCCCTCAAGGGAAACTCAAGTCCCGGGTTGGTCTTCTTGGGAGCTCTTTGGGTCAATTCTTCTAGGGGTCGGGACATCTGGTTTATTGGAGTTGGTTAGTAAGGGCCTCGGCATATTCTTCCCCATCAGTTGCCCCCCTATTCTCGGGTCCAAGGTTATATGTCCCAGGAATACAAACTGTTTGCGCCCATTACTCATTATTTTGGCACAGGTGGCGTGTCGTTTTAACTACTGAGGTGATATTGGTTGGGGATAAGCGCTAATAATGGCCTCACATTTAATGAATTTTAGTAATCGAGAGGACATGTTGGCGTCGGTTACGATTCATGTCAAGCATCATGACTTCTCGGATCTTTAGGTCATCTAATGGTGATGTTTAAACCTCTTAGATATTTTGGGAAACGTGCATCGCCTCATTTCCCGAGTTAATTTCATTAACCCATGGATAGGTGACACACGTAGGGTTGAGATTCCTTGAGGTAGTCTATAAGTATCCCCTTCGACACAGTTCTAGATTTCCTTTATCCCTACTTACCGTCTTTTGCATCTCCTTCTTCTACTCTAGGTGATTTCTGGCAAGTCGTCTTCATCCCGACATGCTATCGTCTTTGTTTTCAATTGCACTTTTGGGCTCCCTTCTTAATCCTCTCCGGCGACCTCCCTTCTTCTGGACAACTATTCTCCAACGATTCTGGTGTCTTTCTCAGGTTTGTCCATTTCTCAGGTACCCTCTTTTATACTTCAACCCATTCTTTAACTTCCTATAATCTCCATTTGTTTCATCGATTATACTGTCATTATTTTTTGTTATTATCCTTTAGTTTTTTCCTTTTCTTCCAATGTATTTGTATTAGTGTCTCTCCTTGTTTTTCTCTTCTTGTACCTATCTATTTTCCTAGGGTTATCTAGATGGTGTCTAGGGATACTGTCGACCGAATGGTTGATGGGACCAATGACTTGTTAGAAATCCGACAAGACCGCACGGAGCAGGCCACCGAGTCGGCTCCATCTAACCCCCAAAGGGCAGCAAGGGAGATTGCTCCCGAGAAAACTTTCAAGGTTGCCCTCTATGGCTCTGAGTTGGGGGTGAAAACCCTGACTCGATACTACTCCACATATCTTGTTCCCGAGGGGGTCATTTTTACTATCCCTAGGGCCCTCTCAGGCTTTTGACGCCCTGCCAGCAACGTAGTGCTACGAGCAGGCCTTGATGGCGGGCCTCAGATTTTTGGTTCCCTTCTTTCTAAGGGAACTGCTACTCTGTCTTGGGTTAGAACCTAGGTAGCTAATGCCCAACGCTTGATGAATAGCTATAGGATGTATGGTCATATGGGAACTAACCTTTAAGGGAAAACATCCCCTCATACTCAACGAATTCTTCTATTGTTATTGCCCCAAGGAATAGGAGCCTGAGTGGTTCTATTTTTCCAGTCGGTACCTAACTTTTACTTTGGTGATTGCACTCTCGAGCTCCAATAGTGGGTGAAAGAGCCGATATTTTTTTTGTCTCGGGTAAGGGTTGGGAGTACCCCCCAAGGGAGGTCCCTACCATAAAGTTCAACCGAGCATGGGCGTCAGTCATCAGTCTAGTAGGTAAGTCGTGATTCAGTTGTCATTTTTTATATGTATATATATTTTTTGGTATTGTCGTTGTTTGAGTCATTTTCTTTAAATTTCCTTATGCGTTTTCCCCGCCTCATTTTCTTTCTTCTTCTTCTTGTTTTTTTTTAGTTTTTGAAGCAAACAAGTTGTCTGACGAGGAGGAGGCTCGCATTCATGAGATAATAAACTACCATTCTCACGCCTTCCCTGACCTCCTCACACCCAACCGACTTCATCAGTGTGGGTTTGGTCCAACCCCGGGTAACTCATCTGTCCTCATTCTAGTTGTCTTCATTTCCCCTCTTTTCTTCAATTATTTTATTTTTGTTAATTTCTGACTTCAGGTTTGCTTTTTGTGCAGCAATGAATACAGATAGGAGATACCTCTCTTAGGCTTAGGAAGTCAGAGACAAGGCTCAGGAGGCTAAGAGGGTAGTCTCCTTGGCACCCATCCAGGTCGAGGCAGTCGCGACCTCCAAGAAAAGGAAGCGGCACGTCGTTTTCGGGGCACCTTCTGAAACTCAGGTCCTCGAGGTCGTTCAAACGCCTCATCTGGCTCCCTGTGATATTATCCAAGTTATTGACTTATAGGATGATGTGCTCATCTCTTCTCCTGTCCCCACCCTGAGGTTCAAGTAGCGGATACTCTTGTAATTGCCACCAAGGCCCCCGTTACTGTTGCTAAGGCCCCCGCCACCTTCACCAGGGCCCCTGCCTCAATGATCGTGATGGCGACAGACCCTACTCGGGTGGTTTCTTCTTCTGCCTTAGTCCCGGCAGTGGAAGAGTCCTCGATAGCGCCTGGTTCTTAGCTAACAAGGCCGAGTCCCAGGGGGAACTACCTTCTAAGGGGCATTCCCCAGGCAGACCTTGAATACATGAAGAAGAACCTTTGCCCGGCTGCCGTGTATTGAGATATGATGCATTATATGGCTAAGGTAAAATGTCTCCCCTCACTCCCCCCTCTTTTCTTTCTTTTTTTTTGTACTGACCCGACTTGGTTTTTGTAACCCGTGGCCTTCATGATGGCCTCGATCCAGAGATACAAATTCTGAGAGCAAGTCCGAGCTGACCATCTGAATCGCCTCACCCAAGCCAAGAACAAGAACAAGGCCTTCCAAGAAAAAGCGAATGCTAGGATCAGTACCCTCGAGGGTAAACTGAAATGGTCCAAAGACTCTTGCACTAGCCTAGCTACAAAGGCCATGGAGCAAGAAGCCCATATCGAGGGCGTGTAGGCTCTCTTGCGAGATGTTGAGAGGGATGACTATCGAGTGAGGAACGAACTGGGGAACAAGAGGAACCACGGAATTTCCATCGAGGACAACTTCAACACCACCCTTGAGGTTGAGGTGAATAAGAGTGTAGCTAATGCTTTAAAGCGAGCACCCCTCGAGGTAAAGGCGGAGAGAGAGAGACAGAGAGAGAAAGGGAGAAGCTTCAGGAGGAGGCCCTCGAGGTAGCTGTTGCCAAGTACCTAGCCTCGGATGCCTTCAGAATTGTTAGGGCCGATTGCTTATGGGAAGGATTTGAGTAGTTCTAGGATGAAGCAGTTGAGCAGTATCCTGACTTAGACTTCTCGTCTACTATGCCCAACGAGGGGGGTGCTAAGGCTAAGGGCGAGCAGGAGGAAGAGGCTGGCCAAGGAGGAGAGGTGGTGACCGATGGCGGTCGAAGAAGAGCAAGAAAAAGGTTGGCCAAGGAGAAGACATAACAATCAAGGGGAGGGTCGAAGAGTCGGTCATGGCTAACCTTAGGGAGACTGTCTAGGAAAAAGTTACCCCAGGAGAGGGAGAGGTGGTGTTAGAGGATGTCAACCTCTAGGAGTAGTTGTACTTTCCTTTTCTTCTCTTTTTTTTTTTTTGCTTTGTAAATTTTTGACATATTAATGAAATTGTCTTTTGCTCCCGTCTATGTGTATCATTTTCAACGTACCAAATTTTTTCTAAGTGTTTGTGTGTGTCGTGGCAACTTCATCTCGTACTTTTTATGCATATCTGGGTAGGTTGGGGTATATGGCATTAAGAATGTTAAAAAAAAAATTTAAGTATGAGTGCGTCTTGGGGTAATTATTTTTTTCCCGAGTGGGGTTAAACAGCGTAAAATTTTTCTAAGTATTGGGATGCTTCAGGTTAATGCCTTAGAGATGAATAGAGATAGGTGTTTAACTAAAATCAACCAAAATTTTCTAAGTATAGATGTACGTCGGGGACCAAGCCTCCTTAACTAACTAGCTTGTTATCTATTAAGTGTCTTCTTGTATTTTTAGAAGAGTGAGGGTCCTCGGTGGCACTCCTCAGGGCTTAAGCCCTTTCCCCACGTAGAGGCCTTCCTTGGGTGATACCACTGGGTACTCTCAAATGTTTCTTTAATTTACTTATCTTATTCGTAAAGGGGGTGTAGCTGTACTTACTTGGTGTTGGGGGATCGACTTTGATTGCAACGCATGCATCCTAACACGCCTTAGGTTTCTTTACTTCAACGAATTTATGGGGCTCCTCTTCGCTTTACACTTTATTCAGTCGAGAGATAGGCCGATCTTGCACCTCGGGGTCAATCTTATGACCTAAGGGTTAATCGTGTAACTAGAGGGCTAGTCTTTTAGGCTGAGCAGGAAGTGTGAGGTCCTTGAAGGATGTGCCAATTTTGTGGCACGGGGTCATTCTTGTGACCTGAGGGTTAGTCTTGTAACCCGGGGGCTAGTCTTATAGCTTGAGCAAGAAGTACGAGGTCTTGGAAGGATGTGTTAATCTTATGGCTCGAGGTCAATCTTGTTACTCGAAAGTTAGTCTTATAACCCGGGGGTTAATCTTGTATCCTGAGCAGGAAGCGCGAGGTCTTGGAAGGACATGTCAATCTTATGGCGTGGGGTTATTCGTGTGACCTGAGGATTAGTCTTATAATTTGGGGGCTAGTATTGTACCCTAGGATTTATGGCTTGTAATTTTGTTGACCCTGCATAATTAGAACATTTCACTGGTTAGAATCATAAGATCAATTTTATTGATAGTATTTTCTCAGGTGTTCTACATTCTATGGTCGCGATAGGAGCTCTCCCTGCATCGTCTCAAGGTGGTAGGTCCCGAGCTTAGTGTAACGTGTTACCCAGTAAGGCCCTTCCCACTTTGGTTTCAAATTTCCCTCTGTTGGGTCTTGTGTTTCCAGTGTCACTTTCCTGAGTACTAAATCCCTAAACGTAAATCTCTTTGCCTTGACCCAAAAATTATAATACTTGGCCATTTTTTGCTTGTAGGCGACCGTCCGAAGTTCGGCTTCATCCCTTTTTTCCACTAACAGGTCGAGGTTGATTCTAAGGCCTTCATTTGTTCTTCTCTGAGTTAAAGTTTGCTACTCTATGTGTGGTCATTCCTATCTTGACAAGTATCGTTACCTTGGTCTCAAATGCTAGTGAGAACGGTGTTTCCCCTGTGGAAGTCCTCACGTGGTGCGGTACACCCAAAGGATGCTCGACAGTTCCCCAGGCCACAGGCCTTTGGAACTCTAGAGCCTCTTCTTGATTATTCCCAAGAGCATTTTGTTAGTGACTTCAACTTGGCCATTGGCATGAGGGTGAGCCAGGGAAGAGATATGGTTCTTGATCCCGAGCTCTACGCAGAATTCCCAATATCTGGCGTTGTCGAACTGCTTGTCATTGTCAGTGATGATGACTCAGGGAATTCCAAATCGACAGAAAATCAACTTCCAGGTGAAGTCACGGATGTTTTTCTCGATAATTTTGGTCAAAGGTTCAGCCTCCACCCATTTGGTAAAGTAGTCGATGGCCACTACCAAGAACCTTATTTGCCCTTTCCTCCAAGGAAACGGGGCTGACTATGTCGATTCCCCACTAAGTGAAGGGTCAAGGCCCTACTGTTGAGATTAGTTCTTCTGTAGGCTTCTTGGGGATGTTAGCAAATTTATGGCACTTATAACACTTCGAGGCAAGGAGAGCGACATCTTTTTGCATAGATGGTCAATAGTATCCGACTCTGATTACTCTGTGGGCCATTGACCTGTTTCCCAAGTGGCTCCCATATATTCCCTCGTGTTTTTCTCGGAGTACATATTTGGCCTCCTCTTCAAATAGGTATCTAAGTAGGAGGAGAGTGAAACTCATCTTGTAAAGAGTGTCGCCAAGAAAAAGATACCGGCTCGCCCGTGTCTTCACCTTTCTATCATCTTCTTTATCTTCGGGGTACTCGCCATTCTTTAAATACCTTATGATCTGATTAGCCCATTTAGGCTCGAGGCTTGCCATGTTGACTTCTCTATCTTCCTCTGTCTTGATGTTTGGCTTGGGCAGGTATTCAACAATGATCCCAAGGTCGAGGCTTTCCGTGGCGGATAATGCAAGTCTGGCTAACCTGTCTACTTCTTCATTATCTCCTCGTGGAACCTACTATATACTGAAATGCCCCAACCAAGACTTCTCTTTTTCTACCATGGCTAGGTACTATTTCATATGTTTGTCCTTCACCCCATACTCCCCCTATACCTGTCCAACTACCAACTAGGAATCGCTATTAACCTTAACACTTTTGGCCTCGAGTATGTGGGCCAAGTGTAGCCCTGTGATCATTGCTTCATACTCACCCTCATTATTGGTCACTTTGAACCCAAACCTTATGGCGTACTTATGCTTGCTTCTCTTTGGGGTGACCAGAACAACTCCTCCTCCAGTCGTGCTATTGGTGAAAGAGCCATCCACATGCATAACCCATTCATCTTAGCCTGCTTTCTCTTCCTCTTATTGCTCTTCCCGAATTTCAGTCTCTTGGCCTGGTGCATGAGTGTACTCAGCGATGAAGTCTGTAATAGCTTGGCCCTTGATAACTCCCTAAGGGTACTCAATGTCAAACTCACTCAACTCTACCGACCACTTAATTAATCTCCCCGAGGTCTCAGTTTTATGTAATATGGTCTTAAGCGGCTGATCTATTAGCACCCGGATGGTGTGGGCTTGAAAATAGGGCCTTAGTCATCGAGTTGTGATGACTAGTGCGAAGGCCATCTTCTCTACCCTTAGGTATCTTTCCTCTGCTCGCCTGAAGGCCCTGATGATGTAATATACTAGCACTTGTATCTCGGCCTCTTCCCTTATCAACACCGAACTCACTATCAACTCTGATACCGATAAGTATGCACAGAGTACCTCACCTTGCTTTGGTTGATTAATCAATGGTAGGCGGTAGAGGTGGTCCTTGAGTTCTCAGAAGGCCTTCTTCAACAAGCGGAAGAAAGGAAGACACTTATCTATGGATCATGATATAAACTGATTCAATGTTACTATTCTCCTGGCTAGTCATTGTACTTCTTTTATGTTCCTCGGCGGTTGCATGTTGATTCTGGCCTTCACATTCTCAGGATTTGCTTATATCCCCCGTTGGGACACCATGAACCCAAGGAGCTTCCAAGTCGACACCTTAAAGGCACATTTACTAGGGTTGAGCTTCATCTTGTGCTTCCTCAAAATCTAAAAAGTCTCGCTCAAATTCGAGAGGTGTTGCTTGGCTTAAAGGATTTTTACTAGCATATCGTCTATATAAACCTCAACATTCCTCCCAATTTAGCTTTTAAATATTTCGTTAACAAGTCTCTAGTAAGTTGCCTCTACATTCTTTAGCCCAAAGGGTATAACCCTATAGCAGTAGAGCCCCCGGTCGGTGATGAAGATCATCTTCTCCTGATCAGACTCGTGTAACTTTATTTGGTTGTACCTTGAAAAGGAGTTCATGAAGCTAAGGATCTGGTGCTCGGCCATTGAGTCTACTAGGGTGTCAATCCTTAGGAGTGAAAAGTTGTCTTTTGGGCATGCCTTATTGAGGTCAGTGAAGTCAACACACATACGCCACTTCCCATTTGGTTTTCATACCATAACTACATTCACCAACCAATCGGGGTAGTGGACTTTCCTTATGAAACTGGCCTTCAGCAATTTCTCCACTTCCTCTACGACAGCCCGATTTCTTTCTAAGGTGAAATTTCTTTCTTCTGTTTAATGGGTCTCGAGGTTGGGTTTACATGCAGCCGATGTATATTTAGTCTGTGGTCTATTCTTGGCATGTTGTTATGCATTCAGGTAAACACATCCCGATTCTCGATGAAGAAGTTTTGAAGCTTCCTCTTGAGCTCTTCCAGTAGGTATGACCTTACCCAGGTAACTCTATCTGGCTCGTTGGGATAGAAGATGACGTCCTCGAGCTCCCTTTTTGGTTCTACCACCACTCAGATCCTTTCATCTCGAACTTCTAGTCTATTGATCGCCATAGTTTCCTTTGGGGTTAGCTCTCCTTTAAGCGAGGCCATATAACACTCACTGACTACCACCTGATCACCTCTGACTTCTCTGACTCCCCCTTCAATTGGGAAGCGCATAAAGACATGGTAGGTCAAGGTGATCACCCTGAGTCGTTAAGCGTCGGCCTTTCTAGGATCGGGTTGTATGTAGAAGGACAGTCTACCACCAAGAAGTCAATCACCTAGGTGGATTGACGCTCCCCTGTACTAGTGGTAATTGACAAATTGATAGTTCCCAATTAGAGAAACATATCACCCATAAATCCAACCAAGGGTGTCTGAGCCGCCTTTAGCTTGTATTGCCAGATGCCCATTTGATTGAAAGCTAAGAGGTAGAGAATATCCATCGAGCTACCGTTATCAATAAGAATACGGTGCGTGATATAGTTCGAAATGACCAATGTCACCACCAGTGTGTCATCATGCGGCTAACTCACCCCTTGAGCATCTTCTATAGAGAAGGTGATGGGGGGATGCTCTGCTTTTTGATGTTTGGTTGGCCTCTCGGTCATCATCGATTGTCAGTCTCTCTCCACACGAATCTGTCTCACATGCGATCTTCTTGCTAAGTTGGACTCTCTTCTCCTGACAAACCTGCCAGCTATTACTCTTATCTCCCCTATCAGCCCGTCCAACATTCTTTCTTCTCAAATAGAAAGGTCCCAGCGGGTATCTTTGTGTCTAACCGGATGTCACCCAACGATAAATCTCTATAGCCACCCCCATTGAATAAGGGTCTTTATCTGCTCCTTTAATTCAAAGCAATCATTGGTGTCATGGCCATGATCCCTGTGAAAAAGACAATACTTGTCATGATTCTTCTTTTTTGGTGGGGCCCGAATCATCTCTGGCCACTTAACGCTTGGGTCATCCTTGATATGCATGAAGACTTGCTCCACGGGTGCATTGAGGGGTGTGTAGTTCTGAATCCTACTCGGGGGAAGGTTGACCCAGGCTTGACCCCAAGGTTGTTGTTGTTGCCTTCCCTCTCTCGACCACCCGTTTCATCCCTCGGTGCTTGTTGTTGTTCCCTCTTTCTCTTATCCAACTGTGAGCTTGGCCCAGTATCCCGTTCTCATCTGACGCTAAGAGTGTCCTCAACATTCATGTCATTGCGCCTTCACCATGAGGTCGGCTATGCAAGATGGGGGATTCTTGGAGAGAGAAAAGAGGAACTTGGAGGGCAGCAATCCTATCATGAGAGTGGCCACGATCACCTTCTCATCGGTGTCGTCCACCTGCAACATCTCTCTATTAAATCGAGTCATATAGTCTCGTAGGGACTCTCCCTCGTTCTACTTAATGTTCAGCAAATAGGTGGCCGGCTTCCTGTGTCTCTGGCCGCCAATGAAATAACTGACAAACTATCGACTCAGCTCCATGAATGTCGGGATGTTATCGGGCTTCAGCCGGCTAAACTACACTTTGGTGGAACCCTTGATCTTTGTAGGGAATGCTTAACACATGATTTTGTCGAGGGCCGCCTGTAGATTCATGTCCGTCTTGTACCCTTCTGAGTGATCAAAGGGATCCTTGTCGTCATCGAACATCTTCATTTGAGGAGGCTTAAACTTATAAGGAAGAGGTTAAGCCATTACCTCAGGGGTGAAGGGATGGTTTATCCTATGGATTAATTCGTCAATGGTGGTCAGGGTTTTCCTTTGAGGGCCTCCTTCATCATAGCCATCTCCCTTCTCACACCCTCTATTCTTTTCTCCCAGAGATCTGGGGTGTGGTTCCTATCTCCAAGCAGGCTCGCCTCCGAGAATCGATAGGTCGTGCCACTCATCGCCTCCTCTTTGCGCTTTTGGTCACAACTTCTGGTTAGGGGGACGTGGGGTCCCGATTGTCCCACGTGATGGTCGTCAACCGCTCCTCTACGGCTTTGCAGCTCTTGCATGATTTCTCGGTTCTGTTCTATCAGCAATCGTACATTTGTTGTCAGCCCTTGGATCTGCTACTCTAGAACAAACACCCTTAGAGTTTTTGGGTGCCCTCCATTGGAGATAAAGGTTTCCCGTCCGTCAGGTCTGGCACCCTCGTTATGTTAAGCTGTCATCGACCTGGTTTTAACCATGCAGACCTTAGGTTCTCCGGGAAACGATAGGTTCCCACATATGGTGCCGACTGATATTGTATCGGTTTCTAAATGAATCATTTACACTAACCAGATGGTCCCACGATCGTCCCAAGTCCCCGATAGAGCTGGCGCTGTGCACAGGAAATGGTCAGGAAGCTAGGCCTCAGGAGGGTGCCAGCCTCTAGCTCTCTTACAATCAAGTTAGATAATGGTGGGGATGTAGAAGTAGAGCTCTCTCTCTCTCTTAGGGTTTATGTTATCTCATACCTGGAGGATGAACTACCACCTGTATTTAGGCTTGAGTGGTGGCGTATTAGAGGAGATCTCGCACGTCGCTTTCCGCCAGGTTCTTGGTTATGTCTCTCCTTACTCTTTCTGTTACTTTCTCAGAATGTTAGACTTGCTAGTCCAAAGCCCGACTTGTTCAGCCCAAAAATAGCTGGATTAGGTCAACCTAATTTAGGCTGGACTGAGTTTGGGTCCATCTCTTAGGCCCAAATTTGTATTCGGGCCAAGTTCAAACAGATTCAATTTCAACCTGATACCCGGCCCGGCCCGAAGTAATAAACAAATAACATTTTTATTTCTGAAATCTTTTTTAATAGTTTTTTGGGGTCTATTTATTTTTAACATATTTACCATCATCAAATAGTTTAATGTGTCATATGTTCAAAAAGGCCTATGCAATATGCATTTAGAGGCAGTTATGGGCCTAAAATCAGCCTAAAGAATAAGGGAAGAGTTTTAGTTTAGGCAGCCCCAAACTTGGCCCGAAGCCCCTTTATTTAAAACAGGCTGAGTTCAAGCTAACTACCTCGGGCCAAGTTCAAACATATGTAAAACATTTTTAGCTAACCTAAATCCGAAGCCCCTTTATTTAAAACAAGCTGAGTTCAAGCTGACTACCTCAGGCCAAGTTTGAACATATGAAAAAACATTTAGCTAACCTCAACCCAAAGCCCCTTTATTTAAAACAGGCCGAGTTTAGGCTGACTACCTCAGGCCAAGTTCGAACGTATGTAAAACATTTGTAGCTCACCTTGGCCCGGCCCAACCCAGCCTGATTGACAGCCCTCTAACATTACTACTACATCATTGCTTCATACTTCTCTTGACTAGAGCATGTTTGTGCATATCAAAATACCTATTGAGCTCTTACCAAAATAAGAATAATAAAAACCCATTGAATAAGTGATATAATTAATTAATTTCATTACTAGATTTTGCATAGAATCTCTTTGAAGACAGAAAAGATTATCTACCCTAATGCCAAGCATCCTACCATGGCAACCGATTATTTGGTCTTCCAATCATGGCTTCCACATATCTCTCCAACTTCCAAAAAAACAATTTGTCCAATAAACTCAAGCGTTTGTAGCTTCAACCAAATCATTAAGGTAGTAATTCAAGAAGCTATTTTCATTTATTTCATAAATATTCAAGACCTTGAGAGAGAGTACATTAGGAATATATCCATGAACAAAGACTTAAAATACTCTCAGATTATTTAAATATACAAGAGTCATGAACATAGTTTTCATCACTTGCAAACACACTTACTTCACAACCTAAAACAAGCTAGAGCAGAGTTGCCAGCAAATCTTTGGGGATGGTAATGAACAGTGTAGTCTTTAAAAGAAATTTCCTTATACCTAGGGGGATTATCATCCGATAACAACTCCTTGATAGGGCCATAGAGCTTGGTCAATTGATGTTGGGGTGTACTAAAGAAGCACGCCACTGATATTCTTGGGCCAACGCAGTTGGCTAGCACTCTGTGCTTAACGCTTTGAAACTTGTCATTAGAGATAAGCTGCATTCAGACAAATCGTTATCAAAGAAAACTGACCGTAGAATAGTTCAAAGAAAACAAATATATAATTAACCTCCAATTCTAGCTTTCTTTCTTGACTAAACACCATTTCGTTTAACTTTAGCTTGAAAATTTAGACAGTTTTGACTCATTCCTAGTCACATAAAACCAGAAAATTTTCACTTGTGAATATTCCTAAATCCTATATGATCAGCTGTAGCAAATTTTTCTGTAGCTTTTTGTAGCATGAACACAAAATCAGAAAAAGACAACATCCCCAGATTGAAAACAAAAACCCAATAATTGTTTTTTTGGTTCATGCTACAAAAGCTACAGCAGATCACATCTCTTTCTAAACAATAAGGTTCCTATTACTATTGCACAAGTCTTATTTCCAGGGGAAAAATTTAGGTGAGAACAAATCTCGTGCGAACTGTGAAAACGGCATTAGGGTGCAGACACATCAGCGACGAAGAGTGATAAGTGTCCCCCCAAAAGTGTAAATCACTTTTCAGTACTGATGTGTTAGCCCCTCTGGTGCCGTTTGCACAGTTTTCACGAGATTCGTTTGCACATAATCCAAGCCCTATTTCCGTATTCTCATGGGAAAGGAAGCTTGAGATAGTACAAAATAATGGTTTGGATCCTGGCCAGCCTCTTTCTGACCTGTTAGGACCTTTCTGGCCTAACAGGTAGACATGTCATAAAAAAAAGAAGGCTGGTTTTTTTAGTACCTCCTTTTTTCGGTGACATATCAACCTGTTAGGCCAGACAGATCCTTACAGGTCATAAGGAGGCCCGACAGGATCCTTACCAACAAAATAATGCTGTCGTGTACTGGTTTTTTATTCTAAATTTCTAATATTACCGTTTGGGGTCATCCTCCTAACCCCATTGTGTATATATATATATATATATATATATATATATATATATATATATATAACACCAATGGTTGGGCCAGTAAATGGGTTGGGTTGACCCACTAACCTGACTTAGACCTGGTCCAAGTATCTATTATGGGTTCATTGGTCAGGTTCAGATATGAACTTTGGGCGTGTAAGGTTGGGTCTGATTGGTCAGGCGAAACCCAGTGTAGTGCATCTAGTTTCCAGCCGGCTGGCCAATGGCCCAACCAGCTTTTGCAGCCTTTATGTGCTCTTTCTTGCTTCAGTTTTACCTCCCATAAATCATAGTCTGCCCTTGGCCAAGTTTGTAGGGCCTCAATAAAGACCGATCCCCTCATCTCTCTCGCTCAAAAGAAAAAAGACTGATCCCCTTAAATAAAATTATTAATTGGGGCAACAAACTTGTAACAATTCTACCGTCAAATGGGAAGGATTAAACACTGCAATTCTGACAGAAAAATATAGTGAAACCTACCTGAAGAAGATCACCAACATTAACTACTAAAGCACCAGGCAAGGGGGGAACAGTAACCCATTGATGTTGATGAAGAACTTGGAGGCCACCCATATGGTCTTGGAGAAGAAGAGTGAGAAAGGAAGGGTCTGTATGCTTGGTAGCACCAAAAGTCATTTCAGGCTCTGGGCAGGCTGGATAGTAGTGAGAGACAAGGCTAAACCCTTTGCCGCATTCCATGTCTTTCAGGTGGTTAGGGTTGAGCCCTAGAGTCTCTGATATCAACTCAAAGAGAGTACCTCCCAAGCTCTTGGCATGCTTTGTATACTTTATTATGATCTCCCTGCAGAACAAGTGAAACATATAGTTAAATTTTTTAATGGGTGGGAAGAAAAAACATCATAAAGGTTTGTATGTTTGTGTGTGGCTGTGTACTGCTTATTTTATCTATTCTTTTGCATTTTCTGTAACAATACAGTGAAACAGTTGGAGAAAATCAGTTGGTCAGATGGTTAGATGAATCCATTGGGTTTAATGTTTGGAAGCAAGACATCCTCTCTAGGAGGTTGAGGGATATTAAGTAAATTAATCAAGTCTTCTAAAACCCTAAGGTGTTCAGAAAGGTAAGAGTTAACATACTTTTAACATTTTAACACTTCCTCTTAAGAGGAACACTCTTGGAAAATGAATGCAGGGGAGCTAGAATGTGAGTCCACAGAATGTGCACACTTGTGCACAAAAAGCCCTAGAGAATAATTGCGTCCATGGGGAGATTCCAACTTGCGACCTATCCTTCCTCTAACACCATATTAAGAAGTAATTAAATTAACCAATTCTCCCAAAACTCTAAGGTGTTAAGAGACATAAAAGTTAATAAACTTCTATATTTCAACAAGGGATGTCTCGTGTCCTTGCATGTCCATTACATATATTGTTTATGTGGAAAACCTAGTTTGGAGTTGTACGCAACAAAATAGAAGAAAAGAAAATAGCAAAATAAACACACACACAAAAAAAAGATGATTTACGTGGTTTGGTTATAGTCTACATTTACCGGTGAAAACAACGAAAGAGATTTCACTCTGAACGAAACAGAATGAATGTGAACAGTGGTGGCACAAAAACCCAAGAAACCCTAAATATAAACACCCAAAACTTTATTCTCCGCAGATGGAGTCGGACCCCATATCGGTTCAAGAATACGGGTCATATCAGGTTTTCCTCTGGATCGTCATTACATCTCAGGTTGAATTCTAGACACATTCCCAACATATACAACTACCCCAACCTTAAGTTCCAACAGCAACAGAATTGCAACCTTGAGATTCTTTTCATAAAAACTAGATTTCAAAATCTAAATAACTTGAAAAGTACAGATACCTGGAAACGGTGGGCAATTCTTCAGGCTCTGGAGGATCAGGAGCCATGGTACAGTACAAGGAGTCTCTCCAACCTGCGGCTTTCGACTGGTAAAGATCAAAATTGCTTGTGAATCTCACTTTTCTTTCGCGTTCACGTGAGTAGAACTCCTTCTTCACCTCATTGTCTTGTTCATGAAATCTACGTACCCCTTCAATCATCTCGTCCATAACACGTACAGGGATCCCATGATTGACCAGCTGAAAGAAACCCCAGGTCTCCGATGCGTGGCAGACTCTGTCAACAATCTCCTTACGTCTAACAATGTCTTCCTCAATACCTTCGAGGTCTATGACTGGAATGTCGAAGTGGGTCAGACCCAAATTTGAATTCTCAGAGATCTCTTCCTGTGAGTGAATAAAAAACCGGGGGATCTTTAAAATCCCGGCATCTACTAGGCCTTTGACACCGGATTTTGATTCATCAAAAGCCTTTATTTCTTTTTCCCGGTCATAATCCGACATATTTCTGGTTGAAACTTCTCCAGCGTCACTAGGGGCGGCTATCTTTCCTCCTTTTCAAGGTGAGAAATATAAATCAATAATACATCTATCCAAACAAAATGTAGTTGAAAATTTCAACATAATCGTTCATATTTCTGTAGTTTCTAGTGCATCAATCAATATAATATCTATCCAAAACAAAATGTAGTTGAAAAATTCAACATTGGCTTTAAGCATGACTACCAATATATATGACGAAATCTGTGCAACAAACTTCAGATACATGGTATGTGTGGGTTTAAATGAATAGATAAATTTCAATGAGGAAGAAGAAAAATTACAAATTGATAGTGACTAATAAACTTAATTAATTTATGAGTAGCACATAGAGATCTTTTAGGGGAGAAATTAAAGGTAAGTGTATTAGAAACTGTTGGCACAGTAGTGGAAAACAGTGGAAACAACTCTCTGATCTCAAACGGGGTGGGATTTAGGTTCACACCCGTTGTGAATCAACACAGTAAAAATTAAAGAGCAAAAAAAATCAACATGCAGTAAAATAACAGATACACAACAAATTTACGTATTAGTCAACATTATGAATGGAACAAGATGAAAGATATCCGAATTCCACTTAGTGAGAATAAACAAAGAATTACAAGGCTTTTATCAATTCATCCTCATGAAAACCTAAAAATCATAGGGTTCCCAAGCCCTTTCACAAAAGACTCAAATAATTTTTTTTTAGTTTTTATTTTTTCCAATCCCATATAGAGGTGTCAATGAGCCGAGCTACACTAAGCCCAATTTGCTAAAAGTTTTTTAAGGCTCTTGTGTGTGTGTGTGTGTGTGTGTGTGTGTGTGTGTGTGTATTATTATTATATTATATATTTATATATTACACATTTACTCAAATAAGTAGAAAATGATAAAGAGTCAAAGAAAAATAAATTTTATTTCTAATGAAAACCCCCTCTTTAAGTAAGTTGGTGAGCTGAGCCAAGCCTAAACTGAGCTCACCTAAATCTTAATGAGAGCTCAACACTAGGTGAGCCTGAGTCAAGTCTAAGCCTCATCATTGTGTGATCAGCTCAGCTCATTGACACCCCTAATCCCATGTACTTGCTTTTGCCTAGAAGCCCAATTGATTGTTGAGAACTTTAGATCATTTTTCCTACAATCTCCTACTATATGAAAAAGTGACTAACTTCTATTAATAATCAAATTTTAGTTTGACACAATTTCTATTTAGAATTTTAAACTTCAAGTGTCTTATCAATTCCTAAGAAGATATGATCATAAACAAAACTATCACCAGAATGCAAATTTACTATCATCCTTTGTAATAACATGAAGAGAGAGAGAGAGAGAGAGAGAGAGAGAGAGAGAGAGAAGGAAATCCATAACCTTGGGTGCACAATTCTAAACCCCATCCAATCATGAGATGACATGATTGGTTAAAGTTTATCACCACATATAATAACTCCCAGTATGTTTTGATCCAATGGTGATGAGATTTTTTTACATGACACAATATGCCAACTTGCTTTGCCTCAAAAACACAATCTTGATGTATGAATTGAACTATTGCCCAATTCGGATTCAATATATTAGGGAGCAATTATGACAATGAAGAGGCACATCGATCATGAAGAGTGAGATGAAACATTGAAAATTTTAATGACCATTGTCAAAACCATGTCACTGATTCTGTATTGATACTAAGCTTTCTAAACCTTTAAATTCATCAAAACCGTACAACTATGTGGGATTTTAATCTCTATTTTCAATTGTACACTGACAGCCTCTAAAATCCAACTTAACCAAGTGATAATAGATTATTTTACATCGTTGGGATATATAACATATTAAGAGTGTCAACAAGCAGAGCAGCGCCGAGCTTTTCCCTATATATATATATATATATGTGTGTAGCTCGGTTCATTGACAGCCCTATAACATATATACTACCCAATGGCCAAACAGCCACATCGAACATCTTGGTTTCCAATGTCCCAATACCGGGTACTTCACTTACAGATCCATCAACCAATGAGACAACATCCTCCCTATGTTATAATTTAACAAAATATTTATTATTGAAGCATAAATGAGCAAAACATCCCGAATCTAATTTTCAATTATCAAAATAAGTATCAATACATGTGGAGATTATGAGGACATCTCCAACATAATATTCTTCCTCATTTTGTTCCACCGCCCCTAAAGATGTAGCATTCAATGAGTAATTACTAATTACTAATCTTCTTCTCAGCACACTACAGACAATCTCTTATGTAATGACCATACTTAAAATGAAAGCATTAATTGCTTGCAACATATCTTTCTTTCAGACTTTGATCTAAATCTGCCTATGCTTGATATTTTCTCAATGTCCCTCCCCTTTGATTTTCATGAGGCGTTTTCTGCTTCTTCAAGACACCATTTCTTCCTAATCTCATTAGATAAGAACACTAATACTATTTTATCTGGCTATACTGTATCATTTTCATATAAAGTGGAATCACCAACTGCTCATACAAATCTTGAAATAAGCAGCTAGCAAGCCAACAATAGGGACGGTTTCCTCCTAATCTAATTCAATAAAAGCACTAATATACTTAATCCATCTTTACTTTATCATATTCATATAGAGTGATATCACTAAGTGATTATACAAATCTAGAAATGAGATAAGCAGCAATAAGGTGTTGTCCTTTTTCCTCCATTTTAAGAGAATATTCTCGTCAACTTTGTTTAATTGACATAAGATCTAATTGAACATGTTCATATATTCTAAGAGATTCTAGTCTTCAGTCCTGTTCAAAATATATACTTGTCTTTCCAAGTGCTCTTCCTCTTGTAGAGCTTCTATAACTTATCCCATAATTCTAGTTTACAATCTTATGCCAATACATTGAAGAAGATGTTATTGCAAGATAGAGTCGCATTTTGCTTAGTACTATTAACTCAGTCTTTTTAATCTACTTCTAATGTATGTTCTAGCTTAGTGGACCATCAACTCAATGACTTGTATAGGCATTATCGCATGTGGATGTTCTTCACCACCATTAAGAATTAACCAATAGAATTGCTTATTACCATCATAAATTGACCCACGAACTTTAGAAAGTAATGAGTACTAGTATAACTAAATAATTATTATACCGGATTTAAGCTGTTGTACAATTTTAATATGGTTGTAGTATTGTATGAAACTATTGTACAATGTCACCTTAATATGGTTGTACTAATTTTCATATAATTGTACAGTCGATCCAAACAAGTTTATCTTTAATGTTGTCTAAATTGTTTGTGAAGTAAATTACTTTACTCAAGGTCTTCCTCCCATACACAAACCAAAAGCTTTGATACCACTCGTGTGATTTTTTTGTTGTTGTAATCAATAGGAAAGATATTATTGATACTAATTTCCATGGTTACAAAATCTTGCTTCGTTATCTACAATTTTTTGTAACCAGGCGGGTAGATTCCTATCCAGTTTATGCTACTAAGACAGGATACACTATGTTTAGCTAATACATGGGCCGCATTATTCTTACTCCTACATACATGCTTAAAATAAATAACATCAAAGTTTTCGCAGCAATTTTTGCAATCCATGATGCAGAGTCTGATTTCACTTGGACACTCCTGCAGTCCCCTGTTAAGTGCATTTATAACCTCCAAAGAATCTCCTTTTACAACCACTTTTTTAAAGCTCATTGCAAACGCCATCCTTAATCCCATCAGTGCTACTTCACATTCTACTAGTACTGGGGAACACAAGTTCTTTCTCCCTATTCTGGCTGTAAGCATCATTCCTTTTGCATCCCTTACAATTACTCCTAATTTTGCTTTCTGATTGATTGTAAAGAGAGCTCAATGAAAGTTTATTTTAATCATATTTGGTTGTAGAGGGTCCCAGTGATCATCCTCTTTATTCTTCTTTGTTCTGTCCTGATTGGGGAGGGCTTCCTCTATCTCCTTCTTTAGTCTGCAAACACTTTTCACAATTATTTTTATATCAAAATTTGCATTGTCAAATATTTTTTTATTCCTATGTATCCAGATATGCCAACATAGTATAACAATATATTTACAAATCCAATTTTTTTCTCCATTTTTCATATTATTCATTGTTAACCATTTCACAAATTAGTTTTGGAAATTAGATATCTCACTTTCATCATCAGTTATCCTTAATGATAGTGGGGATGCATACCTTACTTTCTTGTTTTCACTACAGGTGACAAGTCTGTGTAGAGTGGTTTCATTTTCCTTATTACATATGTTACATATTGAATGGGTATTTATTCCTCTTTTTATTAGGTTCATTTTACTGGGATAGCCTTGTGGCATGCTCTCCATATGAAATGTTTAATCTTTTGGGAAATACTTAGGTTCCATAGTTTATTTCAGGATAATGAGTTTGTTTGTTGATTTATTGTGTTATTTGGGTTGTTATTGTTTTTTAAGTTGTTGTTTGTTGTTTCTTCCATTTCATTGTTGGCTTTAATTGTGTTAGTGGTGTCATTTTTTGTGTTGGTGTTTACAGTATTTCCTATATTTTCATTTTCATTGTCATTTATATTAACATTATTTCCTTCATTATTTTGTGTGGTCGTTAGGTAGTATTCTGATTTTACCGTGTATGTTCCATTTTTTGTGTAATGTCATTTTATTTTATCTGCATAGTTATTTTCACTAGTATATATTTTTTTAATTTCATTTTATTTTATTTCTGATATTTCTCCTTGTAGTTTCCCAATATCCCACTCCTTTGTATTTGAGATTACATCTTTTACATATTTAATGTTGATATTCTCTGGTTTACTTGACTGTACTTTAAACCCTGGGATAGTAAGGATCCACGGTTCCTCCCAGAATTTAATTTCTTCTCCATTTCCTATCTCCTAATTTATTCCTTTTTCTATTACTTCTCTTCTTTTTATTATACTTTTCCATAACCATGAGTTATTGTTTCTACATTTCACTTTCCTAAAATTTGTATTTGGAAAATATATTGATTTTAACATTTTGACCCATAATGTATTTGGATTATTTAATATTCTCCATGTCTGTTTTACTAACATTGCTTTGTTGAAAGCGTATAGGTCTCTAAATCTCATTCCTCCATCTCCTTTGTTTTTCTTAAGTGTTTCCCATTTAATCCAATTTATTTTCTTTGTTTCCTCCGTTTATCTCCACCAGAAAGATCTTTATTTTTTATTGATATTCTCACATATCTTTCTTGGTAGTAGGAAACATAGCATTATGTAAGAAATGATGGCTATAATGACTACTTTTAATAATATTTCTTTACCAGCTTGATTTAGTAATTTTTCCTTCCACCCTCACATTTTATCCATGATTTTCTCTTCAGTATATGCAAATAGACTAGTTTTATTTTTGCCTATATTGGTAGGTAATCCTAGGTATTTCCCGAGGGTTTGGGTTTGTTGTATGTTCATTTGGGTACTTATATCATTCTTGACTTGTCTAAGTGTGTTTTTACTAAAATGATTTTTGATTTTTCATTATTAATAGTTTGTCCAAATTCCTTATTAAATTGATCTAGAAATATTTTTTATATTGTTTATTTTCTCTCTATTAACCGTCGAGAAGATGTAACAGTTGTCAGCAAACAAAAGTTGTGTGATTATTGGGTTGTTTCTCCTGACTTTTATTCCTTCTATCTTCTTCTGTATCTCTAATTTTTGTAGTTTGTTTGATAGGCTCTACATGCTAAGAAGGAAGAGGTAAGGTGATATGGGGTCTCCTTGTCTTAAGACTCTACTTAGTAAAATTGGTGGATAGGGCGATCCATTAATTAATATTTTATATGTGATTGAGGTAATGCATTCCATGATTAATTTTATCCAATTTTCACTAAAGTTCATGGATCTCATTGATTTTTCTAGGTGTTTCCATTCTACCTTATTGTAGGCTTTACTTATGTCTAGTTTAATTGCTATGTAATTCTTATATGTTGTATTCATCTTCATATGTCTAAGTATTTTATGAGCTATAACTATATTGTCTAATATTTGTTGTCCTTTTATAAACGCTCATTGGTTTTCAAAGATTAGTTCATGAATTACTTCCTTAAGTCTATTTGCTAGTGTTTTTTAGATTATTTTATAGATTACATTGCATAGGCTAATTAGTCTGTATTGTGTTATTTTTGTCTGGGTTCCTAATATTTGGTATCAATGTTATAAAGGTTTGGTTAATATCTCTTAAGGGAATATTGTTATTTGATACTTCTAATGTAGTTTCGATTATATCTTCTCATACTATTTCCCAGTATTCTTGATAGAAACCTACTTGGAATCCATCTGGTCCTGGGGCTTTTAGTTTCCCTAGATTATAGAGTGTTTTTTTTAGTTCTTCTTTCGTAAATTGCCTATTCAAGAAGTTTTTTGCATTGTTTGATAATTCAGTCCATATGACGTTATTCATGTCTTCCGTACTATCACATTGTGGATTATTGGTTTTAAATAATTAGTTAAAATAATTGTTCACCACGTATACTATTTGTGGATACTCCCTAACACATGTTCTATCTTGGTTTTGGATTGCAGTGATTTTATTTAAGTTCGTCTATTTATGGTGGTTTGGTGGAAGAATCTAGAGTTTCTATCTCCCCATCTAAGCCATTGTATTCTTGATTTCTGTGCCCAATAGATTTCTTCTTTTTTTGCTTAGATATTCTAGATCTTTTTTTATTTTCTTTATTTATTCCATTCTTTTTT
>JAOXJP010187393.1:0-12327 GCA_025762735.1 Platanus orientalis | reverse complement strand
ATTGAAATCTAGGAAAAAAAATGAGTTAAACTAGTGGATTTTCAAAGTTAGGAGTAAAACTTACCAAATTTAGGGAAGAACTCCCACACTAAGCTTCCAAATCCTTTAAACCTCTCTAACTCCTTCTCTTTTTAGTGTAAATGAGGTCATTAGGGTTTTTATCTTATTTATAAGGTTTTGGGTTAAGTTGGGGGGTCTCACACTCCCCAAGATAAATAAAAATAATTTTTCCTATCAAAAATCACATTATTGGCATTTAGATCTATCCAACACTTTTTAAGCATTTTTTGAAGACCCGAGAGATCTTGGATCGATCATGGATAGATCCAAATAAGTTGGATTAAATTGAGAAATTTAGATCAATCCATATAGGTTTTTTCTTAGTTGTGTCCCTTGCACTAAAACACTTATAACTTTTTCTATAGAACTTGGAATTGGTCTCCATTTGTTGGGTTGAAAACTAGACTCAAATACCTTTCTAACAATGTATGATTCATATCTTATTTTATCCAAGATTGGTATCAGTGGGCATGGGAAATTACCTCAAATATATAGGTCTGTCAACACAAACACCTCGTGGTAAAATGAGCATAACTTCTTATAGGAAACTCGTAATTTTACACCGTTTATTTTTATGAAAAGTAGAGTCCTAGATATTTCCATCAAGGTATGGCATGACGCTTAATTATCTTAGTATTTGTACCAGTGGATCCACAAAGGTACCTCAAATGCAAGGTTGAGAAAACTTTTAAACTTGACAGGTTCGAGGCCTAACTTGGGTCTTACACTTCTAACTCGGTCCAATAGGTTCCTAAAACACTCTATGGTCTATTTAAACATGTGAAAAAATAATTTTACCCTTATGAGGGTAAAATTACAAATTTTCCCCTTTTATACAAAGCGGGTCATTACAGAACCCATGTGTGTCTCTGGTTTACCATGTAGAGGGATTCCCTCAAGGTGTCCATTCTTACCCCCATGATTGGTGGTGACTCCTTCTCATGCACGAGAATGCAAAGCTATACATAGTTTGGCTAGATTATTAGGACATTATGCATCATCTCTCACATTGGATCCAGATCCTTTAGGGGAACAGAAATTATGTGGCTTCACTACAAATCTACCAAGTCACAAGAATAATAGGTCACATTTAATCTCTTTGAAGATATAGTACATTCACCCATTCCTTCAAAATTTGCCTTTGCATCATCACGACATATACATTACTTCCCCCAAGGCACCACCCATGGTGGGTGGAGACTATTCCATCGCTCATAGATGGATCATAGTATATTATTAAAGAAAGGATACACCATAAATTTTATAGAAGAAATTGGCAAGTAATATGAAAATTAAGGGGTTAAAGAGTGATATAAAAGTTGTTAGAACTTAAAATAGTAAAGTAAGGGACATATTGAGATATGAAGGAAAATCAAGTATTAAGTTATATAATGACTTATAATAATCACAAAAATTAAGATTTAGATTGATAATGATGGAAAGTCAATAGATAGGAAATAAAAATATGAGGGAAATATCAACCCAATGGGGCCAACACCATTGGAACTCTATGAGTCAGCACCTAGAGGCCTTGATGAGATTTATAGTCTACACCAACACAATATCCAAAGGATTAACTATAGGCTAAACTTTAAACTCTTAATTAAAATTAAGTTCTAAAATAGATAGTTGTCTCACAAAGTGATACCATATTAGTGTTTGGTTATATTTTCTTAATTTATATTGGGTTCACAAGATCTTAGGCTCTTTAGAAAGGTTACTGAATTACCTTTTAGTGACACCAAAATCAAGTCAAGTTGATATGTTTATTCCTCATAATTAGGCTTTAAAATTTTGATAAAATAGGACCCCCTAAAAAAAAATCATACTAAAAGCAAGACTCCTAAACCAAATTAGAAACTAAATTAAATAATGACTAAAGTTATAAAAGATGTAGTAATTGAACGCCCTAATTAAACAACTACTAAAAGTAGTGGGATTATAGAGAGATTTTTCTCAGGCCTAATGGAATGGATTTGATAGGCTCCAAATATATACTTTTCAAGCCCACAATGTTAGCTCACAAGAAAATATAAGTCGACTGGTTTAAATTTATCCTTGCATCACTCCGTAAACTAAAGACATTGATTGTGCCCCCTAGATCCAGGACTTCTCAATCCCAACACACTTGTTGTTTGGTGGTTGTCGGAGGCAAAGGGGAGATAGGAGAATGGTGGTAAAGGTTAGGTGAGGGAAACTTGTTGACTATCTTAGTAACCAAAATAGTACAATATGGTAACCACTCTTGTTTTGAAATGGGATTCATAGATTCAATAGTGGGATCACACCCAAATCATGATTCTCAAAAACTGGGAGCAAAAACCTACATTGATAGATCCACTTCCAAATCATGAGGCATGATTCTCAAAATGAGGGATGTTAGCAATGTCACAAATTGACAATGCCTTGTGGTTTTGTGAGTTTAACTATCACCCATGCTTCATGCATATTACAAGACAAAGGATCAATCACCTTCCATTATAAGTGGGTCTGAGAAGACAATCTTGAAAATTTTTAGACCTTGTAACAAAACTTACAACCCAAGTTAATGATTCAATTTCTACCCAAATTTTGGCAATATATTATCTTTTTTCTAATTACCAAATCAATTCAAATCAAGCAATAATGGATCAAGTCTCAAAAGTAGGAACCATGAAACTGTAAACCTTTTATGTAAAAGTGGATTGGTTTGCAAGAACATAACTAAAGTAAGTTTATGTTTACACAAATTTAACAATAAGGCTCATGGTTGACCACAATCAACATGTCCCAAACTAAAGTACCTCAAATCATCCAAAGGCAAAGATCAAGTATGTTTTATCATTCAACAAAATAAATATTACATAAAAGCAATCTCTATATTGTGGAACACTTAAAGATAGGAATAATGTGGTCGTTGGAAATCCTTTGTTTCATTGTTGTTGGGGGTTTGCTAAATCCATTATTCCCACCAAAAATGAATTGTATGTTCGGTAGAATAGGTCCCTACATGCATGGGGTGAAAACAAAAAATTGGATATTTTAGGAAAAATTATAAATATAATCAAGCTAGCTAGAAAATTAATTCCAGATCTCTTTAAAGGATGTCTTCTTACTCTTGTTGTCTCGGTTCTACCAGAAAAATGGCATTAAGTATATACTTGTTTATTTAAAAGTAAAAGTTCTAAGAATTCAAATTTTTAATATGTGAAATAGCACAATTGAATATTCTCCTTCCATGGATAAGGGGTCAGTTTTTTTTATTCTTTTCTAAGTTTCACGATCAACTACTGATTTGATATGTTGTAAGTTGAAGGCCCAAAAATGAACAATGAAAGATAATAAATAAATAAAAGGATGTGGGTCAAGGTAGTAAGAAAAGAGATGTGATTTATTATTTAATGGAAGATATGACCCTATATAGATCAAACTAGTCGAATAGGATCCATGTACCTAACCCCATGTGGTTGAGTAAGGCCTTGTTTAAATGATTGAATAGGATCCATGATTACAAATAATCTACACATGATATGATTGTAACACTGTGAAAATGCACGGGATAAGAATACCAATTCATCCCAATCAGATAATATAACCATCTAGTGTAGATTTTTATGTAATTTCCTTTCCACGAAAATAAGGCACACAAATTTTAACTAAGTAAGATATCAACCAGATTTCATAATAAGATGGTTTACTAATATATCATATAGGAATATTAATTAATGTTTAATTCTCTCATGAGGAAAAGGTAAATCTATAGAAATTTCTAGAAATTTACTTGGGAACATAATCACAAATGATATATTATCTTTGCAAATCAATAATAGCTCATTTTTTTTATCAGTTGAAATGAAATATTCAAGTAAAACAAAAATCAAGAAAATCTAATCATTTTTAATTGAACGTATGAGGAAGACAATTTTGATGTTTTAAACACTAGTAATCTAAACATTTTTTTTTAATAGTTGAAATGAAATATTCAAATCTTAATAACTATACTTGATAAACAAAAATCTCAATTTTAACTGAACATATGAGGATGGCAATTTTGATGCTTTAAACACCTGTAATTGTTGTCTTCTTCCCATCGAGAACAAATATTAAAATTCTTTTCAATTTCTTAATCCTAAAATTGGATGCTTAATATCATGTATTTTATTTAATTTAATAGGTTGTGAAGACATTATCTTGTGAAGCAGAAGCTTCTTGGTTTTCTTCAATAATGGTTGAGATGTAGAAATCTTATTTAATAGGTTACAAAAGCATTGTTTTTATCTAACAGCCATTTATTTAATTATCACATTTTTATAGATTACATAATGGAATAAATAAGTTCTACTAGTTTTATTAGGTAACTTGGCTTGTTAAATTTTTGTTGTTGTTTAAATTATCATTAGTTAACAATGTTTTTTTTTTTTTTTAATCAATAACTACTATCTACCAAAATAGAAAAAAGAAGAAGAAGATTAAAACAATACCTCCAAGTAAACTTGACGAGTGACTCAAAAGCAAAACAAACCATGCAAATCAAAAGAGAAGGATAACCTTTCAGAGACAACTAACTCTTCACTTAGCCACATACCTACCAATGCACACCAAAGATCCATAACCCTCACAAATCACACCCTCAACCCTGGTACTCCCACCAACCACACCGGCCTCCAACATTCTTTGCACAATAGCATGATTGGCATTTATATATAGTGGCCTATAGACCTCCTTTGGCCCCTTTAACCCTCACATGTTTCCTGACCTCTTATCGAGGATGATCTAGATTTCCCTTCCCTTGTCGTTGTTAGTACTGGAATTATTACACTAAAGGCAACACATTGTCTTCCATGTAAAACTATTAATTGTAGGACTTAACACCCTGCCTGAATCCTATACAGAATTAAATAATAATAAGAAGAAAAATGTGGGGAGGGGGGAGGGGGACTAAACAAGTTTTTGAAATTATCTGGTCTTTATAAAAACTAAAATAGTTAATTAAGATTCCATATAGAAAATAATGTTTTGAAATTTTATCATGAATGAATAGATAAATACCTCTTTTACTCTCTCCAACTTTTAAGATTTCATCCAGTATTCACATGTTCTACTCTCTTCTTCTCCTTGTTCTCCTTGAACAAACCAAAGCAAAGCTCTCTGCATTGTCCATTTCTTGGTTCTGGCATACCATAACGGAGATGAAAAGTTATACTATTAGTATGGGAGAGAGAGAGAGGCGCATAGGAGTCAATATAGTTCCCTCACTCTGGCCATGGTTCCTACTGTTATCTCAATCAATTAAAATAATTATTTGGTCTTTATAAAAACTAAAAATAGTTAATTAAGATTCCATATAGAAAAATAATGTTTTGAAATTTTATCATGAATGAATAGATAAATACATCTTTTACTCTCTCCAACTTGTAAGATTTCATCTAATATTCACATTTTCTACTCTCTTCTTCTCCTTGTTTTCCTTCTATAAACAAAAGCGAAGATTGATTATCTCTCAGCATTGTCCATTTCTTGATTCTGGCATACCATAATGGAGATGCAAAGTTATACTATTAGTATGAGAGAGATAGAGAGAGGAGCACATGACTCAATATGGTTCCCTTACTATAGTCGTGGTTCCTACTGTTATCTCAATCAATTAAAATAATTACCTGGTGTAGTTTCAGTCCCATTGAAAGAATAGTTTTAAAAATTTAATAATACAAAATAACTTTATTGACTTTTCCTTACTAAAACTTGAATATATAAAACTTTCAAAAATTGTAATCATGCCTATTAATATATCACAATTAAACCCTCTAAGTTTATAAATAACAAAAGGTATTTTCCTAAATAATATTTACATATAATTCTCTATACTATTTAATATCACCTAATCACCACTAAAGACCATAAATCTAACTATCATGCTTTTCACCAAGGGAGAAATTTTTTTGTGACCAAAATTAATGTGACTATGTTTGACGTGCACTATATATTGATATGTGATGTATATATATATATTGTAATTTGGTGCCTCTTTGTTTACACCTACTTTTTGAAATGAATACTTATTTTGATGCATTTAACCTTATATATACCAGTATCAGCCTATGGTGTGGTCACACTAATTTTGGTCACTGAACATTTACTCCCTTTGACTAGTTATGTTACACCTCATGAACTCATGGGCAACTAGATTTAATCTCTAAAAATATTATTTTTTTGATAATCTTTATAGTATAAGTAGTACACTTAATGTATTTATAACTATTGCTAAACTTTTTATCAAACAACCATCACCTAAAAACTTAAGTAAATAACACAATCCTTAATGGATAAGATTTTCATAGGCAGTGAATTCCATGTTGAATATTCATATGAGCTACCGAAAAAATTGTTGAATATTTATATTCACATAGTACAACTGTATATTACTCAAAATGTTGAGGATCTAGCTTAAATGGTATCACTATTTTGTAAGTCAATGTCATAGACATAATACACATGGGAAATAAAAATCTCTTAGGTCTAAGGACAAAATAAAATCTTTAAAGCTTCAACATTATTATTATCTAATTACATATATAATAGCTTTACGTGTGTTGACTATGTTAGTGAAGTGTCCACTCTCACCTTCAGTTATGAACATTCCAGGTCCACTAAAATTTTCTTTTCAAATCTTTTGTATATGATCCCATTATATAGTTGACAACCTACTAAATTACCTAGCTCATGTAATGAAATAATAAATATTCCACAATAAAAAGGATGCATGAAAAGATTCTCATATTTAATATAATTAATTATTATAGATAAATAGCTTTGTCAAGGCATTAACTCCAACAACAAAAGCATTAAAACCACTATTTCCCATATGTTGTATTAATGGCAAACGGAAAGAGCTTGGGAGTTGGGAGGGCCCTAAGGGTTGGCATGTAGCACATGTTTTCTACTATTCGAAATAAGGTTGGTCTATAAGTGTCATTTTCACTTGATGATTAATTATAACAAAACTGTCCTTTAATTCTCATACAAAGAAAAGAAACTACATTGTAATTGCATGAATGAGAAACTAATAAATTATGATTAATAATTCGTGGACAAATTGAGTCCTATGCCATAGAGATTCAATGTGAAAATGCCAAATCAACAACCCCATGATGAAAGAGAAAATGAAATCAGTGCTTCATAGTAACCAAATAAAAATTAGTTATTTATTGAAAGAAGAAAGATTAGTTGCATCATTCGTGATGTATAGATGCTCAACTCACTCAATTCATAGTTCACTAGGTAGTAGTGCTAATTTGCTAACCACGGTAAATGGTAGAGGAATAGTCAATCTTAAAAAAGGTTTGGTAATTTAGTTGTCTTTGGCTCTCAATGCAAGCCTATATCTTTTTGGGGAATTAAGCCTATTGTTCATCATGGAATATAATTATAATCACCATGGTGAACTACTTGAAATAACAAATTATCATAAAATTCACACCTCCCTATATAAGTAAAATTTTAATAAATAAAATAATATTAATTTTACAAATGTGCATCCCTACATCCCAAAAAGAAATGCTAAAAAACCATAAAAGTTGATAAAATAGAAGATAATAAATAAATTTAAACAAAAATTCATATGACGAGAATAGACTCCATTCACTTTTCATTCATAAAAATAATGAAAGAATAATCCTCTACCGTCATAACATATAACAACATGCAACCTCTAAAAATGAAATCCAAAAAACATGGTTGCCAATTTTGATTTTGATTGAAATTTCATTCTTGTAGAATTCAACAATTTCATAGAAATTTATACGCGAAAATTCAAAAAGCATAAAACTTTTTGTATTGAAGGAGATGTCGGGAAATCTTAATTAAATTAAAAAAAAAATCATTGATACTTAAAAAATATAAAGAGAAATGTTTACTTCCTCATTATCCAAAGTATAGCAAATAAACAATCATATATACACTTGCAAATTAAAGAAATGAGGAGGTCAACCAACCTATTGTCTATCAACCATATAGAGTATACTAACAATCAAATTACATTTATATACGGTTTCTAATAATTTAAACCCATCCATTGCACAATATGGCATCCAATGACTAAATAATCCAATTTTGTCTCCATGGGTAGCTTAGATAAAAAAAGATTAATCATAAAAAAGGATAAAAAGAGTAACATTAGTATGAATCATGTTGAATCCACACACACACACTCATATTTGATGAATATTTTGAATCCACATATTACTTTTTTATTTATAAAATATTATATAAATTTTCTATACTTTTTTAGGGTAAGAATATCATTCTCTTAGTAATAAAGGCAAAAAATGTACTAGCTACCTATTTTTTTATGAAATGTATTCATTTAATTAATTTATAATGAAATTACTAACATATGTGATGAGTAATCATTTAATAATTAATATGTTAAAATAACCATCAAGATGCTTGCTCAAATATGTGAACTACTATACATTTGTTTTGATACCGAGATATTCAGGCCTCTTAGAGCACTTTATTAAGTCCTCTAGGCACATGGACTCCTTGTTTCTCCCACACATAAGATAAATTGGATTTTTGATACTTAGACAAGTGACTTTAAGGGGGTGCGTTTCAAACTCATGACTAGGGATGCAAATGAGCTGAATTTGATGTGAATATTAGTATATTCGAATTTGACTCATTTATAATTAGATATTTTTTAAACGAACGGATATTTAATCGAGTTAGATACATATAAGCTCATATTGGTATCCGTTAAGTTAGTTGAACATCGGATACAAATACAAATATATCTGATTAAGCAAATTCATTAAGTTAGGTTAATATATTTGTATCCGTTAGGTTAGGATTAATGTTAACAGTAATGTATAAATTGCAAGCTTGGGGACGACCATTTGATGGTGACTACTAAAAGGGATTGACAAACTCTTTTCTTTTGTAATTAGCTACTTTTTCACTTGTTATTTTTCTCTTTGTTTGTCATTGGGGATTTTTCATCTTTTTCTCATAATGAAATTTCTCTCATCAAATAAAAATATATAACCTACAATAATATTTATAAAGTAAAATAATCTACAATATTATAATATGACTTAATTTAAATAAATCATTAGGTTCTCTCTCTCTCTCTCTCTATATATATATATATATATATATATACACAAAAGATTTGATTTTAAGATGAAATTACATTTTTCTTGATTTTTCCAGTTCCCTTCTTGTAAAATTGGAATTTACCCCTCAAGTAAGTATTTATGCATTATATCCATGTACATATGAATGCATGTCTGCACTCTAAAGACACTCCAAAAAACTTTGGAGCTTTTCAAAGTTAAAGCTCCAATTAAGATAACTTAATCTAAAAATCAGGATTTACTAATTCTTACAAATTTTCACCTTGTAAATTTGGATCTTCACCGTGCAAATACATGTGCATGCATCCTATCAATGTATGATTGTATGTTGTATGTATGTCTTACAATAATTCCAGATCTTAACACTACAACGCTCCAATTACTCTGGTTACTTGTAAAAAATAAAAAATAAAAAACTACTATGGTTACTTAGGTTTATATTGCAAAAAATGCAAAGGTGGTTTAAAGAGAGAAGGGTGGAATGTGTTGTGACGAGGATGTTTTTGGTTTTGAAAATTATGCCTTCAAACAATATTTTGTATTTCCAAGGTCAACCCAAGCCCAGTCATAGTAGAAAACTATAGTTCCATAAGTCATATCGGCCCTAATGACTCAACTTAGCTAAGATTTAAGTTAACTAGGCCTAAACTTTATTTTGGGCTTGAACATTGTGCTAAACAAGCAAAGTTTCAAGACAGCCAGGCCCAAGTTGCAGTTTTATTGCCCTACCATATATGATCCAAGGATTTCTGGTAAATTCGTTCCTAACAATACTTTTTAATGGTATACATAAAACAATTGGAATCATTCTGTTAAATGTTGAACTATTTAAGAAAAAATATTTTTAAGTTTTAAGTTTTAAGAATATTAATTTCAATTAATTATCAACAACTTATATAACATTAAAATAAATAGATTTTTCAATAAATTCCACAATTAATTATTATTCAAATAAAAGATGTACTTTATTTAAATATTAATATAAATTTGGTTTAAAGCAAAAATTTCACCCCATAATTATTAAAATGTTGAAAAATTGAGTTTTGGGGAAAGATTGACATGAAACTTATTTTCCAAGTAAGATTAAAAATACTATGAAAATGGCCCATAATTTTTTTTTTGAGAGATAAAAAGGATGAATAATATTCAATACATAATCGAAAAACAAATCCTCACCAAGCCGGTAAAGGAAGAGCAAAAAGAGAAACAAAAAGGGAATAAATGTTTGATTTAGGACATGGTGTCCACGACACTGGTGGACATCTTATGAAATAAAAGGGAAAGGATATTCTATCCAGGATTTGGCGTCTAGAAAACCAAGCGACTTCATATGGAATAAAGTGGGTGGGTGATGCAATTTTTGAATATGGATTATACATTTTATTTCATATGATGGCCCTGGTGTTCTGGATATAACATCCTTTCCCAAAATAAACTGGACAAGAATTTGAAATTTCATCTTTCACCCATTTTATGTTATATGACGTTTCCTAGTGTCCTAAAAACCATCATAGACACCAAATCCAGGACAAGACACTATTTCAAAACAAAAAACAAACCAACCAATAAACAAAGGAGCCTATATTTTGCATGGCGTGGGTGGGTTTGGACTGATATCACCTGCGACACCCACCCCTCAAGGGCACTCAGAGGGGGGATCAATTCACTTTTTGGAGGTGATGTGACATCCTAAAAAGTGAGTTCACCTCCAAAATTGATCCTCCCTCTGAGTGGCCCTTGAGGGGGGCGGCACAGGTGATTTCAGGCCAGTTTGGACAAACATCACTTGAAAGTTGAACCCAAGACATTGGGTTAAAAGTTTTTTACAACCAAAAGCATTGGACCAATGCAGGTGTGGGTGGATACGTGGCATCCTTTCTAAAAAAAAAAAAAGAAAAAAAAGGAGGAGGATGGTGTCTGCTTCCTCTTGTATGCTTACCTCCACTCAAGGGGGTGAACACGTGCTGAAAGTGATTTATACTTTTTGGGGGCGTATAAATCACTTCCGGCGCTGATGTTCCCGCCCCTCTGACCCCGGAGCTTAGCGTAAAAGGGGGAAACGGACACAATCACTTCTGCACGTGGACTTTAGGAGGACGTTAAGGGGACACCAAATCCGCTTTGACTGTTATATGATGTTGGCTGTCTCTCGACCAATTGTGCGGGTCCCACTCTATAAAGCGCCTGTCTACGGGCCGAAGTGGGCCCATAAATAAGTGGCATTGGGATTTAGGACACAGAAGTAATTACGGATATATCTTAATCTTAACAGAAATTTGGAACACTCTTAATTGAGGGTTATTCCCATGTACGGCGCAAATTAGAGTCCTTCACCCAACTCCGACTAGGAAAGAACGGAAATCTCTCTTTACTTCAAAAAAAAAAGAAAAAACAGAAAATTTGAACCATGAGCATTGGTGGTTCGCTCGTTCGATGGGTCTTTGCTTCCGATGCCACTCGAACAATGCCCGCTTGATTAATTCCCTACCATTTCTGCAACTCTAACTGATCCAAGCTTTCAATCTCCCGATCTGTGTTCCAAACTTTTACGTCAAGCGATCGTTTAGATTTCCTGCTATGGAAATGGCTTCCATATCTTCGAATCCGCGTACTGTAGAAGAGATCTTCAGGGATTACAGTGCTCGGAGGGCCGGGATCGTTCGAGCTTTGACTTACGGTACTCGTCTCTGCGGCTTTTCTAGCCCTAATTTTGATTTCTTTCTCTCTTTTAATTGATCTTTGTTGGTTTACGTGACATTTTTGTGTTTTTCTTTCTTTCAGATGTCGATGAATTCTACGCGCTTTGCGATCCGGGTACGTTCAGTTTTATTATCTTTGTGTTTGTTACTCTTCTGTTTATTTTCAGACGCGAGTTGTTTGTTACGTGTGATGAGATTTCTGTTCATGCTGTTGTGTGGTTAGGGTTTTGATTTTTTTGCTCTGTGTTTGGTGCCTTTATTTACTTTGTTATTTGTTCAATTAGGTTAATTAGAGAATAAATTTGGTGCGGTTTTTTTTATTTTATTTAGAGAAGGAAAATTTGTGTCTGTATGGACACCCAAGTGAGAGCTGGGAAGTTACACTTCCTGCGGAGGAAGTTCCACCGGAGCTTCCCGAGCCAGCGTTGGGGATCAATTTTGCAAGAGATGGGATG
>JAOXJP010187382.1:0-12327 GCA_025762735.1 Platanus orientalis | reverse complement strand
CTTCTAGCTATAAAAAAAATGAGGAAACAAATTTTGGAGCCTGGATCATCTGTAGTAAGTTTGTGAATCTGTCCTCAAAACTTGACACATGAAAATATAAAACCTCAACCATATTTGGGTGGGAGTTATAAATTTTTTGTATACATATGCAGTAGGCACTTGCTACACATTAATGTTGTTTAACTTAATTACTGCAGAGGATCCTGGTTCAAATTTTGAGGTGGGTATGGATTTAATAGATAGATATATAGAGAGAGAGATTTAGTAGGGATGATGTTAAGGTTGGTAAAATCTTCTGCCGATATTATCATTCTTTATTCCAGTCCTCTCATCCATCTAGATCAAGTATTGACCAATTTATTCACCCTATCAATAGATATGTGTCCTCTCATTCTTGTCAATTTCTAGATAGGCCTATATTGGCAGAAGAAGAAATCAGGATAGCAATGTTCAATCTGGAGAATTGAAAGCCCCTGACCAGCCTAGGTAGTTACCCAGCGGGATTTTTCAAAAATACTAGGACATCATTAGGCCTTCCACCATCCAAAATGTAATGGATTTTTTTCCATAACCGCATTACTCTTGAGGACATTAATCAAATATTCATCACACTCATCCCAAAACTTTCCAATCTTGAAATCTCCAGTCACTATAGACTGATCAGCCTATGTAATGTTCTTTATAAAGTCATTGCTAAAGTTCTCTTCGATCAGCTGAAAGAAGTTATGGAATAAATCATCTCTCCCATTCAATCAACTTTCATCTAAGGAAGGCTTATTTTTTATAATGTTCTAATTACTCATGAACTCATTCATCATATGCATCATAATAAGTTAAAAACGAATCTCATGACTATTAAAATGGACATGAGTAAGGCATATGATTGTGTTGAATGGGAATATCTTCTTTGCCTAATGGAAAGAATGGGGTTTGGTCCTCAGTGGTGGTTTTGGATTAAGCAATATATCTTTAAAATTTTTATCAATGGCTATTGAGGGGATAAATTTAAAGCTTCATGGGGACTAAGAGAAGGCGACCCTTTGTCTCTATTCTTATCCTGATATGTGTTGAGGGACTGTCTGTGAATGTGGAGTAGGCTGAGGCTTCGAGTAGGCTTAATGGTATAAAAATCAGAAAAAGGAGCCCTCCCATTAATCATCTTATGTTTGTTGACGATTGCTACCTTTTCTTTGAAGCTGAGTTGGCAAGCATTAAGTCGCTTAAGCTCATCCTTAACACCTTTACCAATCCTTTGGGTTAGACAACAAATATTGAGAAATCTAATGTATTCTTCTATTCTAAGACACATCTCCATCAGAGGACCCAGCTTGCTCACCACCTTGGTGTTAGATTGGTGTCTAACAGAACTCCCCATCTAGGTCTCCCTTCGAAAATTAGGAAAAAGAAAATCCATCTTTTTCTAATATCGATGATTGGGTGGAAAATCACCTTCAAGGTTGGAAATGTCAACTTCTATCATTAGTGAGAAAAGAAATTCTAATGAAGTCAATTATCTCATCCCTTCCGTCCTATGCAATGCAATGCTTTTTTTCTTCCTAGAGCTATTTGTTATTGGATTGATTCCAAACAATGAACTTTTAGTAGGGTAACCAAGAATCAAGACACCCCATCCATTGGATGAGTTGGGAAAAAATGCGTTAGACAAAATAGATGTTGGTTTAAGCTTCCGAGGTTTCCATAAGGATAATATTGCTATGCTTGCAAAACAAGGGTGGAGGTTGATGACAAGACCTCAAACGTTACGGTCAAGACTAATGAAATCTATCTATTTCCCATGGAGTGAATTGCTTCAATAAAAAGTTGGTTCTTGGGGGTGGACAAGTCTAGTTAAAGGGAGATAAGTCCTTATATAGGGATGTCATTAGTTAGTGGGAATGAGAACAAAAATTTAATAAATGACAAGATGCTTGGATTCCTATGGGTCAAGTCTTTAAGCTCTCCTCTAAGCCATTGGAATCATGTCCAATCTATAAAGTGAGTGAGCTTATTGATCCCCTCTCACACACGTGGTTTTTAGACACCATAAGTTCTTATATCTCATAGGAAGGAAAAAATCCATTCTTAGGATTCCCTTGTCATCCAATCCTGATAAAGATCAACTAATATGGCATTATGACAACCATGGCCAATTCTCCGTCAAATCAGCATATGGGCTGTTGACCAAACAGTGCACAAATTCCAGAGTTCCAATCCCCTTAGTGGTCTAGCATTGAATCTGACATTTGAACATTCCAAATAAAATCAAGGTGTTCTTGTGGCGGGGATTCCATAATGCCCTTCTAGTCCATTGCTTCCTTAATAGAAGGATGACCTATTCATGCCCTCTCCCTGCCCCTTATGTCACTTCGAAGATGAATCTCTCACTCACTGCCTTTTTCACTGTCAAAGTTCAAGGAATATTTGGGAGATGGTAATGCCAGGGATAAAACCCGATCTTAACTCTGATGAATAGTTTGATACTTGGTTGGTCTAATTTAGGTGGCAATCCAAACAAGTGGGGTGGTTAGTACTGCATCAGGTTGTTATTTTATGTTGGCTGATTTAGAAACAAAGGACCTCATGCATTTTTAATGGCACTAGTTTTAATAGATGGCATGTTCTCTTTGAATTTTGTAGGATCCTCACAGATTTGAATCGCAGCAGCCTAGATGATCCTCACTGTCCTCATAACCCTCTTTTCGAACGTGCTTGGGTGTTTTTGTGGATCCCCTGCTATAGGTTGGATAAAGAAAAACATGGATGGAGCATGCCCGGTGGATGTCCAAAGTGTGGCAGTAGCTTCCATTGTGAAAGATGACACAGGATGTTGGAGGGGTTCAAGTTTTTGTATGGGGTGATGGGCCACACATTTTGAATTGGAAATGGAAGCCATGAAGCTAAGGTTGGGCTTGGAAATGAAAATCAAATCCCCACTAGTCATCATGGAGTTGGATTCCCTCCAAGTGATTTATACCATGCTTAGGGAAGTTCAACAATACCCTTGGAGGGTTAAATCCTGTTACAAGGAATGTATCCGACTAATGTTATCCATTCAAAAAGTTTGTATTTCTCATGTTTATAGACAAGCTAATCAAGTAGTTCATCGTTTGGCTCAAGGTTATGTTCAAAGGCCTAACGAACCCTTTGGGATTGCTTGATCCACTTCCAATGGTGTAGTTATCATTTTTTTAACCAAAAAGAATTGGCTGGGCCAATCACATTAGATTGGAAATATCAACTAAGCTTGACCTAAATGTAAATAGTGTAAAACATTGCCCTTCTTAAGCTATGCCAATATTTGTCACCCCATAATACTAAATATGTTGAACAAGACTATTCTCGAAAAAGTTAGAGAAATGAAAGGACTGTAACAAAATCATCTTCAAATATAGTCCTATTTAATGTGCTTCTATAATAAAATTTTGGAACAAAAAATATGGTATATTTTATAATCAAATGTACACATAATATATTGGTGATAAAAATCATAAAAATATAATAACATATATAATATAAAATACATATTTTCAACAATTTTGAATCTGTATTTTGAAAATTTATATTACTTAACCTATGATGCTTTTTAAAAATATTTATTCATAAATTTTTTCTAAACTTTCCAAAATAGATTCAAAAATTAAATACAAGATTTTCTTAAAGCTATTTATCTTAAAAGATTCTACATAATATTAATCATGCATACTTTTAGGTATATTTGTCAGAACCATAATTTGGTCTGACAAGGACCCTATCTTTTCCTAACTAAATCCTTGAATTTTCTAGGCATCAAAAAAACTAAAATGAAAGATGGGGCCAACTAGAGAACTCTAGACAGTGTCAAGGTTAGTTCCCCAAAGTTTGCCAAAAAACTGAACCAATAATTGGTTTTGTAAAAAAAATATTTAGAGAAAACAAGCTTTGATCCAAACATGAATCCAAGAATAATGCATTTTTCACACAAAAAACCCACTATTTGGGGGATGGTTAAAACAATTTTCAAACACCCCATAGCATGGAGGAATATGTTGGCATATTCCTTCTCATGAATTCCCCAAAGTACCCTTAAGCTATAATTCTAATTCCTTAAGAATGTCATTTCTCTTATTTACAATTATATCCTAAAGCCCAAATAACCAAAAACCATTGTAGACATACCTCATCTATGTGAGGATGATGTAAGGAGGGGTATGGGGGCTCTAAATTTAGAAAACAAAAACCCCATTATAAATATCCTAGCCAAATTAAGAGAATTCTCTATTAACTTTAGAGAGTTCTATTATATTTGAAGAATTCTCTATTTATCTTTGAAGATTTTTCCTCAAACTTAAAGGAAAGATCCTCATCTCAAGTGGGAGCGCCAAAAGAATAAGATAAAGAAAAGTGGAACAATAGGTTTGCAAGGGAAAGGATCAAGGGAGAAAGGAGCTAGCAATTCCCCCATTGTAAGTATTTCTCCCTCCATTTAAATTCTAAAGAATTCTCCATGCGTAGGACATTTAGATCTAAGATTAATAAGGATCTAAGGTTTTTAGATTAGTTCATGCATAGATCTTTATGTTTTAATGAATACTAGTTGATTGATTGTTATCTCCCATGTTTATTTCTAGAATCCATACTAGGATGGTATGATCTTGTTTGAATTCTCTATAGAAAGATTTCAATTCTAGAGAGAACAAAATAATAAGTGTAGATTTATGATATTTGTATCATCTTGCTTAGATTTAGGATTGTCCCATGTAATTACAAGTTTAATTTCTAAAATCATGACGAAATTTTCCATGTCAATTTACATTATCTTGTTAAGTAAACTATTGATTTGGGAGTTTGAATATCCATGGATTCACCCAAGGTCCTTGAATGGAGGGGTTTTGGTTGAATCCATGGTGTCATCTCAAAGAAATTCATGTAAGAGATGTAATTTGATGAAGATCTCTACTTGAATCATCATGTACATCTTTGGATGAATGATATTGAAAGTGTTCTTCATGTGTTTTTATGTGAATGAAGGAATGTTGCAATTGAAAAATGTGAAAATCCAATTTATAACATACAATTAATTGGAAACAAATAAAGAGCAAAAGGAATAGCAATTTGGGAACCAATTCCCATAATTTTTTGTCAATTAGCACCATTCAAAAGCTCAAAAAGTGGAAAATGTGAACTGAGAGTCACTCCCGGGGGTTTGGGCTGTTCACAAAGATAGCACCCAAGGAATGGTCCTCCGGACTACTGTCGACCAGGGGCCATTGGTCACTCTAAGGACTGACAACCACCCATGCGGATGGTCCTCAGAATGACTGCCCCATAGGGGTGGGAAGTCCTTCAAAGGACCACTCCCCTTAGAGGGCCTCAAGTGCAGTCCTCAAAAGGACCACCCCTAGGTCTGGCAATGCTTCGGAGGACCACACCCCTTAGAAAGCCTCTAGTGCGGTTCTTTAAAGGCCCATCCCCCTTTGACTGGGTCTGAAATCGTTCTTTTACTAGATCATAGCCCTTAGGGTCTCCCAGGTGTGTGTGATAGCGTAGAAATTACACAAACTCATTCCTCGAAGTCCTCATAATCACAACACAAGAATTGTATAATGTATCTAGGCAATTTGTTGAGTGTGAAGCTAAGTGAGAAAATGGGGATATCGCATTTATTTACGGCTCAAGACTTCCAAAATAACAAAATTTCATGGATTGCTCAATTGGGATCTTTTTTTTCTTTTATTTAAGTGATTATCTATTAAGGCTAACCAATTAATAAATTGAAATGAGACTTTAAAACTCTATCATTTTACACACCCAAGCATTAGCTCGTTCAACATAATAAGAACAAAAATTCCTCCTTTAGGAGACCCAGATGCTATTTAAGGGCATTATATGAAGTGTTGGGATCCCTTAATTATGGGAAGTTCAAGTAGAATGCCTCCAAGACCACCGGACCACCACTATTTATTCATTATTTGAGATGATGAGAGTAGTATGCAACCGTATGTAAAATGGACGGTTTGGATGCCTAAGATATTCCCCAACCATAACTGATCCTCTGAAGCCCACCTCCGCAATCTAGTTAGACCAAACCTAGATGTTTCATAGGGTCTCCTAAAAGGTGTCCAATCATACCTCATTGACTGATGTGACTCCAAATTTGCATGAAACCATACATGACTTGATACGTATTACGACTCTCTTGTCCCACACCTAACTAAGAGACGGGATGACGCTGTTGAGAGGGGAGGGGTGCGACCCTCCATCCAACGTTCACAATATTCATTCACTAAAACTTCAAAATGAAATATCATCTCATCCCTAACCAAAATCTTATGTAATTTTATATCTATAAACCTTGTTTATTTTTTTGGCCTTAACTTATTCAATTCCTATTTTTCTTTCTTTATTTTTTTCCCTTTTTAGATAAAGTATTCAATTTCTATCTTTTTTGTACAAAAGTGGGCTTTTTGGAAAGCTAGTCCAATCTAATCCAATAAGCCTTTAATTGTACCGAATTGAACTTTATTACAACTTTTCTCCTTACCAATGTGCAATCTTCAAATAGTAATCCTCAATAACTATCCGGCTAGGGGGTCAACTAACCACTCTAAGTGCTTATGTAGAGTATCCTATGGCAACATTACTTAATAAATCAAAGTAATTAACAGATCCATGAAACATTAGTGTTGAACTTTACCATATATAAGAGAACAAGACTCAAATTTACAATGAAATTTTACTAATTATACATTTTTAAAATTAATAAAAAAATTAACGTTAGATTGACCTTCTGATATTCAAAAGCTCTGAAAACCCTCTAAAAACTACCAAATAAACATAAAAAGCTTCAAGGAGTTACTAGAAATCAGATATGAACACTTTAGAAAACCAATTCTAGGCCATAGAAATTCTCAAAACCTTTTGAAACCCTAAAATAAAAGATAGCAATGCTCCAAGAAAGATCAAGAGAGTTAGCTATAGCCTTACAAAGCCTACAATTGTAGTTATTAAACCTGAACCAGATCGGCCATTTGGACTGGTAACCCGACAACCTGGCACTTCAACCAGTCCAGGTTGCTACTTAGATCTCTTTTACAAATGACCCGGTCAATTCTGTTGAAAACTGGTGAGTTTTTCATTGAACCGTCCAACCTGGCCCATCTGACTATCTTTTAATCGAGTTACTAGAAAAAAGACAAAAACAAAAGTTCTCCCAATAGTTAAACTCCAATGTCTTTACACTAAACCATAGGACCATCTATTGCTTTATACGTATCATTAAAAGTAATAATTTAAACAAACCTTCATCTTTGTACTGCAAATGTATGTATTTCTTTTTTGTTTATTTACATTACATTTTAAAGAATATGTGATATAAAATTATTATATAATTTTTCCAATTTATTTAATATTTTACATTTTTTATTAAATATTTTTATTTTTTGATTGACCCTACGGTTTAACCAGTGACACACCGGTTGAACCACTAGCCTTGTGACCCACGTTCTCAGCCTGGTCAATGTCTGGTACGGGTTATTCATAAAATAAAAAAAAAGGTCTGGTCCAGGTTTAATAACTATGCCTACAATACTTTAAATATTTACTTTGGATCCGATTCAATCAACCTATGCACTCCATTAATGGTTAATTCTCAGCAACACTTTATCAAGGTAGTTAAAGTTCAAAAACTCTAACAGGTGGGTCCCCTATTATAGTTAAGGTTCTAAAACAGTTTTTAAAATAAGTAAGCCCTTTTAATTGAGTACAAGCGTGTTCTGGGGCTAGAGGTTTGATAAAATATTAAACTTATCTAAATAGTAGAGAATGAAATTTTTTTTTTTCTTCTTTTTTTTTTTTTTGGAGGGGGTTAAATTTATTTTTCCTTCTTTGGTGTTAATTCCAGTTTGCTTAGGAATAGCTTTAAAGCTAAGAAAAAGTAGCCAGCAGTTATACTAGGAATTAGTTTATCTCTTTCTTATCAATCCTAAAGTTGGGATTTTTGGTATATAAAGTTCAAAGTATCATAATCTAGTACAAATTCCCACATATAAAACCAAATTCAATTGTGTATTTGTGAATACTTAACATCTTCTGACAACATAATTTGTAAACATTGGTTTCACATTCTAAGAGCTATTTGTAGATTAAAATTTTTCTTTCTTTTTTTTTTAAAGTAAGCAGGTTTCTTGTTAGATAGTAGAGGTGAAAATGGGCTTTCAATCTATAATCCAAGTTGTGACTCCAAATTAGTACAAATGAACCAAAGTCCATCTATCTCCCTGAAGGTCCATTGTTCTCATATTATGAATATGTGATTTATTTTAGCATTATTTTTCTTTTTTCTTTTTTTGCTTTCCCATAATAGAATGTATGATATATAAATAATTCATATTAACAAATGAGGTTTTTTAGCTTTTTGGCAATCATTTCATGTAGCAATTCTTGACAAGCAATATTATTCTCTAATATTGTTAAAACTCCTCTTTGATATATAATAAGTTATTAAAGGCCATTGTTAACAATTATGATGTTTAATATTACTGTCACAAAATTTTACATTTTCATTAATTCAAACAATATCATATCTTAATAATAAAAATGGAAAAAAGGAAATTCTACCAAATTTTTATTGCAACCATCATATTGGGGAATCATGAACAAAGTCTACCATCATTGTCCTTACTATTTTTTGTTATTTGGAATCTTGGTTGCTTTTTTTAGTTTTTAAAATAATGGTAAAAGAGTTTTCTTACTAGGTTGTTGTGGGCCATTTGGTTAAAAACTTGTCAATGGAGAGAGGGTGATGCCACAAACAGATAGAACCCTTTTGGGCTGCCATTACCTTTGCTATCACGTGTAAGATGCTAGCATTGTCTAAACTTGATAAGGACCCAATGGTTCTTACTTAAAAGTTCATCAAGAATGAGGTAAACAAATTACTTATTTTTTCATTAATTTTCTAAAAATTATTTTTACACTTCTTGTCATATTTTTGTAGACCTAACAAGTACTAAATTCAGCCTAGTTATTAACCATATATATCACAATCTGATCTTGGTTTAAATTCAAACCTAACAACCATTCCTAAGGCGATTTATCATACGAGAGATCCTATCATTCCATCTCTCCTAAAATTCACCTTTCCCTTAAGATAAGAGTATAAAAAGATTATAATCCCCATCTAAATCCCAAGTTTAATAAGATACCAACCACAGTTTCTATATGGATTATGGGCCTTTCGTTACTTACGTTTGTAATAATAAAAGTCATAAGCCATAGTATTAGCAGCCTTATGAGACTCAAAAGTCATTTAAGGCATGCTATTGAGTTATGTTAGACATGTTAAAAATGGAAAATCCCCCCAATCGGCCTGCTCTGATATCGGATGATAAGGTTTTTATTTAATGAACACTATAAAAACCACACCAATTAGAAGGGAACATCCTTCAAAACACTCATATGAGTAATAGTTTATTTCTTTCATTATTTCCTAGAAGGCGATATGCATCATTTTTTTCTTCTCCTTTTATTAGGGCTATAAACCAAGTTGGATAAGCAAGATTGAGGTCAATACAAGCTCAACTTGAACTATAGAAGCATAGCCCATACTTGGCCCATGCTCAAATGCAGACCATGCTGTACAGCGCAAACTCGGTTCATGATAATTAAAGATGGCCTGAATGAAGTAGATCAGTTTAGCTATAAATCATATAAAATAATATATTATAAAGCATCATACAATTATATGTTTTTTTAATATCTTTTATCCTTTTACATCATATATTATATAAAAGTTCTATAAAATATATTGCAGTTTGGGTCGTGTTGGGCTAGGTTTAACTGAACTTGGCCTAAACATTACTTTTGAGTATAAAATTTGGGCCCAACTTGGTCCAGCCTAAAGTCACACTGGCTAACCCACCCAAAATTTGGGCTGGACAAGTTGGCATCCTAACCCACCCATGTTATATTTTTATTTATATAGACTACACAAGAAACAAAATTTCTTATTAGTTCCCATCCCTATTAAGAGTTTATGACTACTACTTAATATGGCCAAAAATCCCATAGAATCAAACCTAAGCTACAATCATGCATCCTAAAATGAATTAAGCGCGAGAGGGAGGGATTGATTGTAGTCTCTGTTGATACTTAAACGTGTTTTTGTTCAAACTATATTGGCTCTAAAATTTTCTACTTATAAATAGAGGAAAGATATAGAGGATGGGAATATGTGGGAGGTAAAAAGAAAGACGAGAGAAGGAGGGAGAGGGAGATCCATACGGAGTAACAAGTGGAGATAGGAAGGGATCCTGCATCTTGGGAAGTAGGAAGCAAGTGTATCGCATTACTCAATGTGGAACAAGATCCTATGTATAAGGTTTCTTCCACCATGGTTTTTTCTTTCTTCATTTCCTTCTTCATTTTTCCCCTGGTGTTAACAGACGTTTCTTAAACTTTGTGAGAATAATTGTTGGAATCCCTTCTATGTGTTGTGCTTCTTTTGATAAATAGAAACATAGGTGGAGAAACCTATTAGCCTATGTAGGCTCAAGTTTTTTTAGTCTCCTTGTCTATCTCAACCCATGCAACTCTCTCTCTCTCTCTCATGGTTTCTTCTCTTCTCATTCTGTAATTTAATTAAACTTCTAATGGATATATTTTGCAGTGGAAACCGATCTATAAGCCAAAGCAAATCATAGATACGAGGTAAAAAAAAATCCCAATTATAGTAAATTACAAGCTCAAACACCAAACTGGTTTAGTTTTCTCCAAAACAATTAAGAGAGAAACTTAACAGGGAACCTTTTATTTTTATTTATTTAACCATTATTAGCTACTCTGGGTCATCCACATCAAGTCAGTCTTCACTCTCAAAATCCAATCCCTTGTTGCTAAACTTGGTGTAACCACCGGTATGATCTAGAACCACAGAGCCTATTGTTAGGTTTTATGTATTGTCATTGGTCATGCACAAAACAATTGTGTACATGTAAGTGGTCACGTTGTATAGAACTTTGTATGCAACTTCCATATCCATGTAAGTCTAAGAAGAGAGTCCAGGAAAGCACCAAGAAGATGAACTTGAAGCTCAAATGACTAAGCCAAAGAGACTCGAGCAACATGGAAGAATCCTAAGTCTCAAGTGCAAGCTACCTCAAAGAAGCCAACACCCAGAGAATAAAGGTAAAAATCGGAAATTTGGTAAGTTGGGTTTGGACGAATCATAGAGCCTAAACACACTAAAAAATAAGTGTTATTCCTATATAGACCCAAGTCCTAAGAGAAAAGACCAAGAAAAGGGGGGAAACGGTGCAAAATCCAAAATTTGGGGCTTACAGGACTTGGGGACCAGTCCTCACAATTTTGGACCAATCCAAGCCTCCAAGACCGGTCCCAGGTACCCCCAGGACCAGTCACAGAGAGCTAGGACCAATCCCAAGTTCAGGAAGGCACCAGAACCGGTCCTCACTTTCCTAAGACAAGTCCAAGGCGAGAAAATTCAAAATTTGCAAATTTTGATACGCAAATGGCTATATTTTTAACGTTATGAAGCTAGCCATTGGGGACAACTTGCATGACCTCTTGGCCTTTATAAAAGGGTCTTTGAGCCCCAAGAAAGATAGAAAACTCATATGCTTAAATACAAAGTCAAATCTTTGTAAAAAGAGAGCCAGAGAGTAAGCCAATAAGCCTATAAGTTAACCCATCATTGTTGGCCTATATGACATTGAGTGTGTTCCTACTTAGTTAAATCCATTCAAGGTCTTTATAAGATTCCCAATACTCTAGTTATATTATTTGAAAACAAGAGGGTTAGAATTATTAGTCAAATAAACATATACTAAAGGCAGCCAAAAGCAAGAATGTTGTCTTCATCTTCAAATTGTTCATAGCCTTTGCCGAAGTCATTAGAAGAAAATTCTCAGCTTTTGTTGGAGTCACCAAAGGCGTGTTCATGAAGCAATCGCCGGAGTTACCAAGTGTGAGTTAGTCCATCAGAGTCACTAGATGGAGTGTGCTCATCGAAGTCACTAGGTGCACACTTACAAGGGAATGGATTCTCTATTACTAGTAAGTAAATTTCAGGTTTATTAATTTGTTCTATAATAGTTGTTGAACTATTATTAAAAATTGAATAGGTTCTGAGGAGCCGATTAGATAGGAGACATAGGCTGGAGGGCTGAACCACTATAAATACTTGGTGTTGTGGATTGTCTGTATTTTATATTTATTTGTGTTTATGTTTATTTTTTATTGTGCTAAGCAACCCAACACACTAAGTGACTCTAACTAAGGTGATTATAAAAGGGATTAATCAAACAACCTTAGGGAACTTATCATCTTTGT
>JAOXJP010187371.1:0-12327 GCA_025762735.1 Platanus orientalis | reverse complement strand
TAATTTTTATAATATTTCGAAGCATTCTAGTGAAATTTCCATTAATCCTCATGACGAATAATCCATCAAAATTGAAAATTTGAACCTTGGATAGGTCTAGAGTTCAAACCTACATCTCAACTTTTTTTTTTTTTTTTAAAACATGGGCTGGCTCGAAGCCCGGCCCGAGGCCCGATCAATTAATGAGGGCCGGGCCCAAACCTTGGCCTGAGCCCACCCCTACGGGCTCAAGCCCTGGCCCGAGCCCGGTCTATAATTTGAGGGTCGTGCCCGGGCCTACCATGGCCTGGCCTGAGCCCGACCCATGCCCACCCCTACCCCAAACTAATGTAGGTTTGTGGTTGGTTTGGAATGGGGCAGTCTCTCAGTTGGAATGGTAGAATGGTCAGAGCATTAGTTCAAAGAAGAAGAAATTAAAGGGGCAATACAAGAAATGGATGGTGACAAAGCCTGTGGTTTTTTTTTTTTTTAGAGGTAAAATGAGACTTTATTGAAAAGAGCAGAATGACAAAACACAAATAGCTTCACCAAGAAGATGAAGAGAGAAAAGAAAAAAACAAGCAGAGCAAAGCCGAAACAACAAACCAACAACAAAACAAAAACAACTACTCCTCACCACAAAGACTGTCAGACTGTCTCCTCAAAATCATCTCTAATAGAAACCCAATCAAAGAGAAGAATAAAGATAGAGATCAATATCTAACATGAGATCTTGACTTATATTTAAAAATCCTAGCATTTCTTTCTAATCTCAAAGCCCAACAAAAGACACTAGGAAGAGTCTGCCAGATAATGGAAGGAGACAATCTAACTCTTTGATCCTCAAACCCAAAATCACATCTTGAAAGCAGTGAGAGAATGACCAAGAAATTTTAAGATGAGAGAGGAACAAAGCCTATATCCTATAGGCCATAGAACAATGCATAAAGGGATGACTTACCGATTCCTCCTCTTTCATGCACAAAATGCATATGTTAGCCAAATGCCAACCTCTACTATGGAGATAATCAACGGTAAAGATTTTATCCAAGTGAGCGTTCTGTGAAAAGAAAGTCTTTGGAGGGAATACTCGGGATCCAAATGAGTTTATGGGGAAAGAACTCTCTTGAATGATTCACCAGCTCTAAATATAGGGATTTGGATGTAAATTTTCCTTTTCTATCAATGACCCTCTCCTAAGAGTCCTGCTTAGAGCTGTCTGGCTTAAACTCCTCCAATACACTAAGGAGTCTAATCATCTCATCTACTTCCCAATAAAAAATGTTACGTCTAAATGTAGGACACCACACATTACCCCCAAAATCGAAAGACTCGGCAATAGTAGTCTGTCTATTGGAGGCCAACAAGACGAGGATATTAAAATTATCTTTGTGAAGAGCGTCCTTCACCCAAACATCCTCTTAGATCTTGATCTCCACACCCGAACCCATCTTAAATCTAATGAATTTCCAAAAATCTGCCCTCATCTTTAAAATAGACTTCCAAATTCCACACCCATGCCTAGCCCAAACATCATTGGAATCCCACACATTTTGCTCCCCAAATCTAACCACCACTACACTCTTCCAAAGACTATCTCTCTCAATCCCAAATCTCCATAACCATTTAGCAAGGAGCGCCCGATTGTGATGTTTCCCCTTTTTAATCTCCAATCCCCCAAAAGCTAATGGCCTACAAATCAACTTTGATTCCACATGATGGAAATAACGACTCTCAAGAGAATCATTCCATAAGAAATTTCTAAAAATAGACTTAATTTTTTTGGCCACAGATGCTAGGATTGTAAAATGGGAGATCAAATTTTGCTGGTGGGATCATTCCGTTTAGGCAGTTTTTTACAATTGCATTCTTTAAGAATTACTAGGAAACTATAAAACAAGACCTTGTCTTCAATGAATTTTATGAGAGGGGAGTGATTACCATTATACTCATAGGGAGTTTGTACAAAATCATAGCAAGCTTTTTGTTAAAAAAAACTATGCGGAACTTGAGGAGACTTCATTTCACTGTACCGAGGGGTTTTTGTGAAAAGCAGACAAATTTTTGGATGAGTAACAAATGAATTTGTTGAGGCAATAAGGTTGGAGGGGATAAAGGGTATAGTTTGTAAGGTGGAATTGGAAAAAGCAGATGACTGTGTCAATCGGGACTACCTAGATTATGAAATTACAATATCCGAATGATCCTAGAGGGGGGGTGAATAGGATCTACTTATCTATTAATTCATCCAACTTAAGATCCTAATTTTTTTTGATTTAGTTCTAATTGATTTAGCACAACCACATTAACCAAATCAAAGAGAAATATATGCAAGAGATGTACACTACAACATACCACATACGTATAGAGACAGATAAACACAACCACACAAATATACACAAGTTTTATAGTGGTTCGGCGACCCTCTGGTCCCTACTCCACTCTCGGAAAGCTCTTCCTCAAGTTGTTGATTTTTAATTAGATTATATCACGCATGCCATCTACAACAAGAAACCAACGTGCAATCTACAACAAGAAACCAACAGAACTTTAGATCGATTTACAAGTACTTTGATCCTCCAATTGCCTTGCAAGTCCGCACCTAGTGACTTCGATGGACATGCAAGAATTTGCTCCCAGTGATTCCGATGGAAGCAAGTGTGTCCAGTGACTCCGATGGACATTCCCACTCATGTAGATGAAGGATATATAGCAATGACTTGAACCTCCTTGTAGGTAGATGTTCAACTTCAACACAATTTAGTGGAGAGACTCTGTCTTAACGTAGAGGATGATTTTCCAATTCACACACGCTCTCCAAGCTTTCCAATGAGTTAACTTGGGTAGCGGAAGCTAGGTTTCATGACTTTGACATAGGTATTCCAGAAAGTTGAACTTCAAAGTCATTTGCAATGGCTGCGTCAAGGTTTCATAGATTTTCCAGATTATAATTGACAGAGTTTCACCCTTTTTTACGTAGAATTATTGATCTTCATCCTATATGGAGTCATTGGGGGTTCTTCTCCCTTTATTGAGTGCCAAAATCCATTCGTAGAAGGCCCCCAACGGTAAAAAATATAGCCGTTGTGAGAGTTTGTTTTGGCAAACTTTCCAAATTTGCCAATTTTGATCGATCGAGCTAGTTTCGATCGATCGTTTCAAGGACTTTCAATCGATTGAACTATTCTCGGCCAGACCCACATTTTGGTCAATCGATCCAAGTTCTTTTGATCGATCGAACTTCGATCGATCGAGCCACTTTTGATCAATCGAAAATGGCTCGATCGATCGAAAATGTCAGTTCAATATAGTTTAATTTTTTAGCTCAATTTCTTTAAGGCAATCTCTGGGTATCCACCTAGGGTTCTCATGGGTAAGGTCTCTATGAACCACCTAGGGTCATTGGTCTTGGTCTTACCCCTGATTACCTACCAACCAACCTTGAGAGACAATTGACCTTTAAAGTATGAGGTTGGCTTTTGAGGTACATGCTTTGGAGCTTTGAGACTTCTTTGCAATCTTCACTTGAAGCTTCATTGTTTCATACACTTGTGGTCATTCCTCATCCGGTTTTGTGTAATGTGCCTCTTGAACTTCCAGACTTGGACTTACATGACTCATGTTTTACAATTACATTCAGATGCATGTAAGACTTACATACTTGGACCAACTACTTACAAGTACTTTTTATACTATGGAATGGAATTGACAACAACATACAAATGCACATTACATTAACAGATTACACATTCGGTTAAATGGGATTCGGAAGTAACTGAAGAAGGCGGATTTATGGACGTGTTTCATCAGCGCACTTCTCCATTCTAATCAACTTAACCATAAAAGGATTCTTTCAAGCAAAGGGAGGCCTAAGGCAGAAAGACCTGTTATAATAGTGGCAAACACTTTGAGTAGGCGTCTTTTTAAATCTGAAGACAGAAACTTGGTCATAGATTTTAAGGTAGGTAAGGTCGTAAGGAAGGTATAAGGGTATTACTCCTGAAATTTGCAGACGACACCATTCTGTTTTGTGAGGCTCAAGATCCCTACCTTTGAAATATTTGTGGTATGCTAAAATGCTTTGAAGATAACCCGGTCTTAGGGTCAACTTGGGAAAAAGCAAAATTGCGGGCTTAGACCTTGAAAATAAGGAATTAGGTTCTTATGCTCAGGATGGCATGTTTGGGACATGGGGTGCAAAAGAAAGATGTGTTGTAGGGGTAGCTGAAATAGAACCTTTGTTGGAAACAGAGGAGAAAGAACCATTCGCTACTCAGACCTTGTTTTTCACCCAGCATACATGATATGTAGAAAAGATGGAGGCTTGGCTTGCCATATTATCCTAGGCACTTGAATCAAAAACCCAAGTGTGACTGGCTGAGGCACTGAGAGGAGAAGAGGCACCACGAGAGAGAGAGATGGAATTGTTTTCTGGGAAAGGACTCGCTGTAGAAACTCTACTTCTTCTGGAGTAAAAGCCTTGATACTTGCGTGCTGACTCGAATCCATGTTGAGTGTACTCACCCAAAACTTAAATTGCTGCTCACTACTGCTGAATAGGACCATAGGAGTATAAGTCAACTCCATGAAGAAACTATTTATTACTAAATTACAATTAGATCTATCCTGATACTTGTATGCAAGTACTTCACACAGCTACAGAAAGATGCAGTAGCACCATAAGGCAAGCCCACAGTCACATCACAGCCTTGATCTTCACATAAGAAATCCCAAGCGATCTATAATCAACCACAGAAGAAAAAGGATCCGACACACCAGAATACAACCACTACCAGAGTTTTCTGATCCTTGTCCATAAAGCAAGGCAAGCTACACAATCTTAAAAGCAAATCACACAGAGGGATGTATGAAGGAGCAGGCTGAGGCAACGCCATTCCAAACATTATTGACCCATAATAAACACCACTGCAAGTATCACAGGCTGTGTTACAAAAAATTATACAGTTTAATCTTAAACTACTAAACCACCAACACTTGTTGGGCAGTCGGTTCATCACAAGAAATGTTGATCAAGCACCATGCTCTTCATAGATGATAGGGTTACACATTCACATAACAAAATTAACAATGTGGTATTGATTTATAGTTTGTCACAAAAGAAATTGAAATCCACTGGACCTCACAACCCTTTCTTCTCAAGATACAATAGATCAATAGTCTTCAACCTTACTTATGGTAGGTTCTAAAACCCCTAATCTGCCACAACACATGAACAACAGGCCTAAAACACCTCAGCCTGGAAGGTACCCGAAACACCATCAACAGTGATCTGGAGCATTTAGGAAGCATTCAATACATAAATTGAGCCGAAATAGTCGTGATATAGGCTTGGGCAGGCACACTGGACTGGTAAAACACTAGCAGTTTGTCAATTCTGAACCAAATCGTGTGGGATTTGGTTCATAGGCATCGTAGAAGAAAAACAAATTAAACTCAACTGATCTTGCAGAGTAAAAACTCCTCAAATCACGCAGCTTGATAGGTTTCTCAAAATCTGGGTTTTCAGTCGAAATATAGAAGAAAATCAATAAAAAGTTGAAAATGACTTCAAATGCACTCCATTTTTCAACCAGAATACTTTGAATAATCAGACGATCCAAGAGGTATGTTCATCTAACATTGCTGGTCGTATGGACTGTTGACACCAGTGTACTACCAGCTGACGTCAGCAGGTCTCTTGGGTGGGTGACTCTGCTCTTATTCAACTGTTCTAAAGTTCCTCCAGAGCTCTGATACCAAGTTGAATTTAATAGTTTAAGGTTTGGTAGTGTAAACCTATCGTTTTTGGTGCTTAATGGAGCAAGAATAAGAAAAAGCGGAAGAAAGAAGAGAATTGGGGAAATCATGGAGAGAAGTGTATTCCACTCTACACATGATGCAATATATTTCTTATACATGTGATATACCATATATGAGAGGTATACCATACAAAAGAAATACAAATACTGAAAAATTACTGTCATGCCTCATATACAAGAACTACTACATATATGTTCTCCAACACTGGAGATTTGGGCCTTAATCTACTGGTTGAGGATGTTTCACTCTCTTGGCTTCCAACAGGTGATTGTAGAAGGGGACTCAGCTACAATGATAGAATGATTAACAACTGGGAGTTGGGGGCCATGGAGACTAGCTCACTTTGAGAAGCCCAATCTTGAACATTTCATTCCAATGGATCCCAAGAAAGGCGAATTCCATCGTAGACAATCTAGCCAATAGTTGGGTCAGAAGGGAAATGATGTTTAATTGCGATCTTCCTGTAGATTAGCTAGCTAGCATATGCTTTATTTGTATCTCTGTCATTTTGTTTGACATCAGTTATTTATAAATAAAAAGTGTAGGAAAATACATAGTGGTACATGTATTGGGTATTGGAGGCATTATGTCATTTCTTATTTTGTTGTGGTATACCTATTATTAACTGTATACCAAATGCATAAAAGCTGCTATTATAAATACTATATTAGAGAAAGCAGAGATACTCTCTCATATATTTTCCTCCAATTTCTCTTCTTTCTCTCTCTTATTCTTTCTTTCTTCTCTCTCGCATTTGGGGAGGGGGGGTATTTATGAATAAGCACTTGATCAACCACTTCCAAAATGTGTAGCCCCCAGCCACAATTGTTACTTCTACCTTTACCCCTTCATTCAGATGATGAATTGAAGGCAGATTCTCAACTGTGGAAATGGTAGCATAGCAATACATTGTCTCTCCTCTCTATGTAAGTATGCATAAACCTAAGGCAAGGATGGTAGAGGCTCTTTCCCAAGTACTTGTACCCTGACTTGCTTAAATTCGAAATTCAAGCCGATTAGTAATTCAAATATTCAATTTTTGTCAGCCAATTTTTTATAGGCAGCCAAATCTTCTGCACATTTAGGATGAAAGGTCTGATAATGGTCGAGTTCTTCCCACATTTTCTTGAAAGGAGAATAGTAGGAAGAAAACTACATTACTCCTTGTTTCATTTGAGATATACTCTACGTCAACATTACCCTGGTCATATTTCTACAATCTGAATAAGTTGGGGATACGGCATCCCAAATCTGTTTTGCAGTTTCCAGAAATAAATAATTTCAACTTATCTCAGATTGCATGGAACGGAGAAGCTATGACATCACGGTGGCATTCTCTGTATCCCATTTCCCAAAATTAGAATCCAATGGATTTGGTGCTGAAATATCTCCTGTCAAATATCCGACTCTGCCTTTCCCTCTGATACATAGCAATGCTGATGGAGACCAAGCTAGAAATCTACTTCTATCTAACTTCACAGTTGTAATCAGTAGATTTGGAGGATCACTACAAATCACACCTGAAATCTCTCCAAAGTTTCCAGGAATATGTGAAGTCTGATTTCCTTCTGACATTATAAAACCAGCTGCTGCCCTCTTTGACTTTTGTCAAGAAAGAACAAATACCAGGTTTAATTTACACTAATCAACCCCGACCATCCTTCAATAGATCTCAGAAACACTAAAACAAGAACTGTACTGTCCAGTGCACCTTAGAGATAAGGCTGCACATCACCTGATAGCTGTTTTACTTCGAAAAAAATCTCTATAACAGCACCAACCACACATAGACACTAAGCACTGAGTGCCAAAGCATCAAGAGAGGTGCTGTGACAACACTACAGATCACACCCATAATTATTTCTTCAAAAAGAAAAAAAAACTTAAAATATCATGATTCAAGAAGGGGGTGGAAAATATACCATAGAAAAACCATCACGGATTTGATTGACATGAAACAAAGTGTGGAGGTTTTCATCATTGATAGGGATCAAAAACTACCAATCAGTCACATCAAAAAGTCCCCAATCAGTTGCACCACACAAATTTTCAAAATCTTGTTTTTCAATTTTTGTCATCATAAAAATTAAAAAAAACTCAGCTGTCATGCTCAAAAAATCTAAGAAAAAAATACTAGCATACTCTATAAAGGAGGATCTATCACCTGGTACATTTTTTTTCACTGCCCAGATCTGACGTATGGCAGAGAAATTGAAGGAAAACTAATAGAAGAGTGTCTCTGCTCTCTCTACCTTATTGTATATACTAGGATAGTGTTTTAGGATTTATGGAGAAGAAAAGGGGAGAAAGGAGAAATTGGAGGAAAACTTGTTAGAGAGTGTGTCTGCTCTCTCTACCTTATTGTATTTATATTAGGCAGCTTTTGTACACTTGCTATACCGTAAAATAATAGAAATACCACTAGAATACAGGAAATGACATAAATGCCCCCAATACTCAACACATGTTCTAGTATGTATGCTTTTACAAAATGTCTCTATGCCCATACAATGATACACATACAATAGATGTCACAACGACAAATACAAGGTCTCAAATCACCATTCCCAACTTTATCTCAATACCACTATAATCTCTGTGTTAATGATGCCTCTCCTAACATAGATGGCCTTTGAGTTTTTACATTCCCATGTCGCATATCTCATCACATTACTAACTACTGCTACAATGAAGGAGCTTGCGTACCCAAGACCCATTCTAATATATGAGGGAACAATTATAAAAAAAAGAAGAAGAAAGAAACTAAGAAAAAATAATCATCTGCATAAGAGGAACATAGAAACCGCTATCCAGTACCATGATGGCAGTGTCATCATGTAAGAATGGAAATCAAATTTGGAGAAATGACATTGGCATGGCTGTTTTTGATTATACAGAGCAATGATTCCATTTTGATGGTGATTGAGAAACTTATTATCCACCAAAACTGAATCTTTTCTCTGTATTATAAAAAACAGTTTTGGCAATATCATTTATCTACAGTAACAATGAAAAATATTTTATAGTGATTGTGATTCATCATGGGAGTTGATTTTTGCTGATTTGCTCAGACAGGTCTAATGGTCTAGAATGAAAATGCTGGAATTGAGTTTGTGAAATGATTTGAAGGGTTATGCAATTACAACAATTCTTTTGCATCATTATTTTGTGTGTATGTAAAAATGTGTATATTTTATTTCAGCTAATTCTGTATTATAAAAAAAAAATTGATGTTTAATTTGTTTGAGCTGATTGTATTTGTGTGCGTGTGTCTGTGTAAAAAATATATTATAATTAATTCTAGATAATTTTTTGTTAAAAAAGATGTACATGTATATATTATTTGAGCTAATTATATACGTGTTGGTGTGTGTTTGTGTATGTGCCTGTGTCAAAAAAATTGTATTTATATTTTATTTCAGGTAATTATATCTGTGTTATAAATAAATGCATGTATATTTTATTTAACCGTATTATATCTTTATCTGTGTAAAAAAATCATATTTATATTTAATCTCTTCTAAAAGAAGTGCATGTGTATTTTACTTGAGCTAATTATATCAGTGTCTTGGTGGTGTGTGCATGTGTGTATTTGTGTCTGCATAAAAAAAAAAAAATTGTATGTATATTTTATTTCAGGTAATTATATCTTTAATAAATAAATGCATGTATATTTTATTTGACCTTATTAAATCTCTGTCTGTGTAAAGAAAATTGTATATATATTTTAGTTCAGCTATTTATGTGTCATAAAAAATCACCTGTAAATTTTATTTGAGCTAATTTTATCTTATTTGTTCAATAGGAATTAAAGTAGAAGGAATCTTGCGACAGTCTGCAGATGTAGAGGAGGTTGACCGCAGGGTTCAAGAATACGAACAAGGTTTTCATGTTCTGCAAGTTCATGTTTCTGTCTTGACACTGGTCCATGCAAATGCAATTTAAAATGAAGTCATCTTTCACATGTTATTAGGTAAGAGTGAATTCAGCTCCGATGAGGATGCCCATGTTGTCGGTGACTGTGTCAAGGTATTCTTTTCCCTTGATGACCGTTGTTTATTTGATGATTGCACAAATTATATTCTCTTGAATATCTATCAGTTGCATGTTCATCTCTGCTCTTGGTTTGCAGCATGTTCTTCGGGAGCTACCCTCTTCTCCAGTTCCAGCATCCAGCTGTACTGCATTGCTAGACGCATATAGTAAGTTATAGAAGTGCTATTGTTACAATGGTCGCTGTCTGTTACTGGATGAGTTATAATTTGTCATCCAGTGGATGATTTGGTTGCTCTCAGTTAAGATTATTATTATTTTGTTTTACCCATAGTTCTTAGAGTGAAGCGAAAGCAAGAAGCAGGAAGCAAGGTTCAATAACTTGTTGGGAAACGAGAAGGTAGAAACAATTAAGAAACAAATAGAGAGCAAGCACAAAGCAATTAGGAAGCGATTGGGGGAAGGAAGTGACTTGATTGGGGGGAAGCGAGTAAATTGCAATTTGAAAGCAATTTAGAAACCATTTAAAAATATTATGAAAGGACAAGAAAATGAAATGAACATCGGTTAGTAAGTGATTACTCATAGTAATGAAATGACAATAAGTCTACATTTAATAAGTACAACTACAATACAATAAAATGAATAGACTAAATAAAGTAATAAAAGAGAATCATGACATATAAATCAATATGGAGATAAAAATCCTAAAAATGAATAATTAAGAATAATGTGAATGTTTAGGACAAATATTCTCATCTTATCATGTGCACAAGTTTATAAATGTTTAAAGAATCATATGCCCCTCCCAGATATTAGTATGGGTTCCTTAGATAAGTTTTTTTGTAGGTAACTAGGTGTCTTAGAGTCAAACTGTAGTAAACCTTGTATAAAAACCAATGGATTTGAATATTTCTGATTGGATTGGAATAAAATAATATACCAGTAAAATTAACACTAAATCTCATAGAAAATGTTTCATTCAATGCCAATAGCCTAATATAGTTTTTATTTTTTATGAATTCCAATAACATAGGGTTTACTTTAAAATGAAAATTTCAATTTTACTTTTTGTGTTGCTTTTCCTGATGTTTACTTGCCTTTCTAATTCGCTTCCCTGATTGCTTTTACTCGCTTTGCTGCACTTCCTAATCACTTTCTGCACGCTTTCCAAGAAGTGAGCTTCCCACCCTATACCATGATTCCCTACAACTATGGTCTTACTTCATGTCATGATCTGTTCTTATAATTCCACATGGTGAATTTCTTTTCGTTGCAAGGTATTAATTGTGTATTGCTGTCTGTATATTTTACATATTCTTCTTTAGTAAGATTTGTTTATTTGTATATGTATTGATTTACTTTTGGTGGATATTTGTTTATGCGCATCGGTAAAACTGCTGAAAGGAAATGATAAGCAACACTATCTAATAAAGCAATACATCCACTTAAAGTTATGAATTGGTAAAAAAAACATGCTCACAAGGAAATGTATAAAGCCGAACTTCTAATCGTAATTCTATGGAAACATCTAGAAATCATAGGAGTTAAGGAAACATTAAGGTAATAATGGAAATTTTCGATGAAACTTCAGGAAATAATAGAGTTAGCACCAATACCTATGAATCATTACATACACAACCTTCTATAACGGTTTAAGGAGATTTTTACTCTTGTGACATACTGAGGGAGATCGATACTCTTGTGACAGTAATGCACGACCATGGGGAGAAAATTTTCCATTCTCTTGGAGGGTTATGGTAGGTTTAAGGTTTATTTGTGGGTTGTCCTGTGACAAACTGCATGGAATAGAAAGGGGAGACGAATAATGAGAAATGGCTAGAAATGATGGAGAGAAAGCATTGCATGAAACATGATTAGCCATTGGTACATGAGTGTATACCTTTCCTGAGTGCAATAGGAAGGTGAGAATTATGAAGACGATCAGAAACATTACCTATGTCAGAAGATGGGAGTAAAAGAGGCTTCTTGGAGAGTCACATGAGGCTTGTCTAGTGTAGCTTTCTGATGCGGGCAACAATGTAAGACTTATGTGGGATTAATAAGGGTCTTGTAGGGGGTAACATTTATTTTATGTGTCCATGTAACAAGGCCAATAGTGCCCAATTTTGGTTGTTTTTTTTAGAGTAATCCTGTTTTTGATGTTAAGCCCACTTTTCCAAAGGTCAAAACTTGCTTTTTTGGCTTGATTTTGGTGTCATTAGATATGGTATTCAGTTACCTTTCTAACAAGACCTAGATTGCGCAAATCCGAGGTGATTTGGGAAAGTTATGATCAAATTACTAAGGAGGTGTCAATAAAAATGGGAATAGTGTTTTTTTTTTTTTAAGGAATTCTTAAGTTATAATAGTTTTAATTTTAGGAAAGTAAGTTTTTAGAAAGTTTTTATGTTTTAAAAAAACTTGGCTAGCAAGTTTAAGATTTTATGAAGTTTCTAATTTTAGCAAGTTTCCAATTGTTTAAGGTTGTAAGCCTATTTAAAGGCAACCCCTCCCCTATAATTTGATAGTGAA
>JAOXJP010187360.1:0-12327 GCA_025762735.1 Platanus orientalis | reverse complement strand
AATAAAACAAAGAGAAAACAAGTAAAAAATAAAGACTAAAGGATATGAAATGATGATAAAATATAAGCATATCAGCGCACTCCAAACCTACATGTTATAAATTTCCTACCATATTTCGAAATTATACATCTAAACTCACACATTCGTAACTTCGTATCTTCTATAATGGTGGTGCACCACAATCCTCATGTGAGTAACTTTGTACCTAATTTTAATGTAACGCATCAAATTTATACACCTGCATAACGTAGTACCAAATTTTGTAGTTTGGCACCACGACCTCTTAGGTGTGCAACTTTACTCCTAATTTTGGAGTTACGTTCAACAAGTTTGCAGATCCGTAACTTTGCACATTGTTTCGTTGTTATGCGCATACTCGTGTTTAACATCACACCATAAATCTAGGTTGGAAATTACAAACCACAGTTACAAAACTTTGAACCCCATCTTGCAGTTGTACACCAAAAGCCATGAGTGCCTAACTTCACCCTATCTTTCGTCATTGTCCATAATAGCCCCACGGGTGTGTAACTTCGTACTCTATTTCGGAGTTATGCACCGGAAGTCCGCTAACACATAAGTTGACACCTTTTTTCATAGTTGTGCACTCCAAACCCACACGTTATAAATTTCCTACCATATTTTGAAATTTTACATCCAAACTCACACATGCGTAACTTCGTATCTTCTTTAATAGTGGTGCTCCACTATCGACATGTGCGTAACTTCAAACCTAATTTCATTGTTATGTGTCAAATTTATACATGTGCGTCACATAGTACCAAATTTTGTAGTTTGCCACCCTGACCCCTCAGGAGCTTAACTTCATTCCTAATTTTGGAGTTACGTTAAAAAAGTTTGGAGATGCGTAACCTCGCACATTGTTTCATTGTTATGCGCATACTCGTGTTTAACATCATACCGTAAATCTAGGATTTAAACTACAAACCACTGTTGCAAAACTTTGAACCCCATCTCGTTGTTGTACACCAAAAGCCATGAGTGCCTAACTTCACACTATCTTTCGTCATTGTCAACAATAGGCCCACGGGTGTGTAACGTCATACTCTATTTCGGAGTTGTGCACCAGAACTCTGCTGACACGTAAGTTGGCACCTTGTTTCATAGTTGTGCACTCCAAACCCACACGCTATAAATTTCCTACCATATTTCGAAATTTTACATCCAAACTCACACATGCGTAACTTCGTACCTTCTTTAATAGTGGTGCACCCCTATCCACATCTACGTAGCTTCATACCTAATTTCATTGTTATGTGTCAAATTTATTCACATGCATAACATAGTTCAAAATTTTGTAGTTTGGCACCACGACACCTCAGGTGCGTAACTTCATTCCAAATTTTGGACTTACGTTCAACAAGTTTTCAGATGCGTAACTTCGCACATTGTTTCATTGTTGTGCTCATACTCGTGTTTAACATCACACTATAAATCTAGGTTGTAAACTACAAACCACAGTTGCGAAACTTTGAACCCCATCTCGCAATTGTACACCAAAAGCCATGAGTAGCTTAACACTATCTTTCGCCATTGTCCACAATAGGCCTACAGGTGCGTAACTTCGTATTCTATTTCGGAGTTGGGCACCAGAAGTCTGCTGACGCGTAAGTTAGCGCCTTGTTTCGTAGTTATGCACTCCAAACCCACACGTAATAAATTTCCTACCATATTTCGAAATTCTACATCTAAACTCACACAAGCGTAACTTCGAACCTACTTTAATAGTGGTCCACCACAATCCACATGTGAGTAACTTTGTACCTAATTTCAATGTAATGCATCAAATTTATACCCATGCGTAACATAGTACCAAATTTTGTTGTTTGGCACCACGACCTCTCAGGTATGCAACTTTTTTCCTAAATTTGGAGTTACATTCGAGAAGTTTGCAGATGCGTAACTTTGCACATTGCTTCATTGTTATGCGCATACTCGTGTTTAACATCACACCATAAATCTAGGTTGTAAATTACAAACCACAATTGTGAAACTTTGAACCCCATCTCATAGTTGTACACCAAAATCCATGAGTGCCTAACTTCATACTATCTTTCGTCATTGTCCACAATAGTCCCACGGGTGTGTAACTACGTACTCTATTTCGGAGTTGTGCACTGGACGTCCGCTAACGCGTAAATTGGCACCTTGTTTCATAGTTGTGCACTCCAAACCCACACGTTATAAATTTCCTACCATATTTCAAAATTGTACATCTAAACTCACACATGTGTAACTTTGTACCTTCTTTAATAGTGGTGTACCACAATCCACATGTGCGTAACTTCGTACTTAATTTCATTGTTATGTGTCAACTTTATACACGTGAGTCACATAGTACCAAATTTTGTAGTTTGGCACGCCGACCTCTCTGGTGCATAACCTTATTCCTAATTTTGGAGTTACATTCAGTAGGTTTGCAGATGTGTAACTTCGCACATTATTTTGTTGTTATGTGCATACTCATGTTTAGCATCACACCATAAATCTAGGTTGTAAACTACTAAGCACAATTATGAAACTTTGAACCCTATCTCGTAGTTGTACAACAAAAGCCATGAATGCATAACTTCACACTCTCTTTTGTCATTGTCCACAATAGGCCCATGGGTGCGTAACTTCATACTCTATTTCAGAGTTGTGCACCAGAAGTCCCCTTATACGTAAGTTGGCACCTTTGTTTCAAAGATGTGCACTCCAAACCCACATGTTTGAAATTTCCTACCATATTTCGAAATTGTACATCTTAACTCGCATATGCGTAACTTCATACCTTATGGTGGTGCACCACAATCCACATGTGCATAAATTTGTACCTGATTTCCTTGTTATCCATCAAATTTGGACACGTGCGTAACATCCTACCAAATTTTTTGTATTTCAGCACCACAACTCCTCAGGTGCGTAACGTCAGTCCTGATTTGGGAGTTACATTTGCATATTGTTTCATTGTTATGCGCATACTCGTGTTTAACATTATACCATAAATCTAGGTTGTAAACTATAAACCACACTTGGGCAACTTTGAACCCCTTCTCGTAGTTGTACACCAAATGCCACAACTGCCTAGCTTCACACTATCTGTAGTCGTTATCCACAATAGGCCCACACGTGCATAACTTCGTAATTTTATTTCGTACATGTGGACCACAAGACCACAGGTGCATAACTTCGTTCCTAATTTTGGAGTTGTGCACCACAATCCCACATGGACATTGTACCATATTTCAAAGTTGTAGACCAAACCCACACAAGTGTAACTTTATATCTTATTTCGTAGTTGTACACCACAATTCAAATGTGCATCACTTAATACCAGATTTTGTAGTTGTTCACACCAAGTCCATAGGGGCTTATATTCGTTTTTTATTTTGTTGTGGAGATATACATGCCCACAGGTGTGTAAGTTCGTTCTCCATTCTAGAGTTGTGCATAGGAAGTCCACTTACGTGTAACTTTGCACCATGTTTCATAGTTGTGCACCCCAAACCCACACGTTTGTAACTTCCAACAATATTTCGAAAATGTACATCTAAAGTCACACATGCGTAACATCGTACCTTATTTAATAATGGTGCACCACAATCCACATGTGCATAACTTCATACCTAATTTCATTGTTACGCATCCAATTTATACACATGCGTAACATAGTACCAAATTTTGTAGTTTGGCACTACAACCCCTCAGGTGCGTAACTTCATTCCTAATTTTGGAGTTATGTTCAACAAGTTTGTAGATGGGTAACTTTGCACATTGTTTCGTTGTTATGCTCATACTTGTGTTTAACATCACGCCATAAATATAGGTTGTAAACTACAAACCACTATTGCGAAACTTTGAATCCCATCTCATAGTTGTTCACCAAAAGCCATGAGTGCCTAACTTCACACTATCTTTCGTCATTGTCCACAATAGGCCCACGGGTGTGTAACGTCGTACTCTATTTCGGAGTTGTGCACTGGAACTCCGCTGACACGTAAGTTGGCACCTTGTTTCATAGATGTGCACTCCAACCTTACAAGTTTGAAATTTCTAACCATATTTCGAAATTGTACATCTAAATTCACACATGCGTAACTTCATACCTTTTTTAATGGTGGTGCACCACAATCCACATGTGCATAACTTTGTCCCTAATTTCCTTGTTATGCGTCAAATTTAGACACATGCGTAACATGCTACCAAATTTTGTAGTTTGGTGCCACGACCCCTCGGGTGCGTAACATCATTCCTGATTTGTGAGTTACATTTGCACATTGTTTAGTTGTTATGTGCATTCTCGTGTTTAACATTATATCATAAATTTCGGTCGTAAACTATAAACCACACTTGTGAAACTTTGAACCACATCTCGTAGTTGGACACCAAAAGCCAGGACTGCCTAGCTTCACACTATCTTTACTCATTGTCCACAATAGGCCCACACGTGCATAACTTCGTAGTTTTATTTCATACATTTGGACCACAAGACCACAGGTGCATAACTTCATTCTGGATTTTGGAGTTGTGCACCCCAAATTTACTCATGCGTAACTGTGTACCTTCTTTAATAGTGGTGCACCAAAATCCACATGTGCGTAACTTCATACCTAATTTCATTGTTATGCATCAAATTTATACACGTGCGTAACATAGCACCAAATTTTGTAGTTTGGCACCACAACCCCTCTGGTGCCTAACTTCATTCCTAATTTTGGAGTTACATTCGACAAGTTTGCAGATGCGTAATTTCACGCATTGTTTCATAGTTATACGCAAACTCATGTTTAACATCACACCATATATCTAGGTTGTAAACTACAAACCATAGTTGCGAGACTTTGAACCCAATCTTGCAGTTGTACAACAAAAGCCATGAGTGCCTAACTTCACACTATCTTTTGACATTTTCCACAATAGGGGTGCATAACTTGGTACTCTATTTCAGAGTTGTGCACCGAAAGTCTGCTTATGCATAAGTTGGCACCTTGTTTCATAGTTGTGCACTCCAAACCTACACGTTATTAATTTCTTACCATATTTCAAAATTGTACATCTAAACTCACACATGTATAACTTCGTACCTTCTCTAATAGTGGTGCACCAAAATCCACATGTGCGTAACTTCGTACCTAATTTCATTGTTATGCATCAAATTTATACACGTGCATCCCATAGTACTAAATTTTGTAGTTTGGCACCACGACCCCTAAGGTGCGTAACTTCATTCTAAATTTTGGAGTTACTTTTAACATGTTTGCAGATGCATAACTTCGCACATTGTTTGGTTGTTATGCGCATACTCGTGTTTAACATCATACCAAAAATCTAGGATGTAAACTAAAAGCCACAGTTCCAAAACTTTGAACCCCATCTTGTAGTTGTACACCAAAATCCATGAATGCCTATCTTCACACTATATTTCGTCATTGTCCTTAATCGGCCCACAAGTGCGAAAGTTCGTACTTTATTTCAGAGTTTTGCACCGGAAGTCTGCTGACGCGTAAGTTGGCACCTTGTTTCATAGTTGTGCACTCCAAACCTACACATTATAAGTTTGCTACCATATTTCGAAATTGTACATCAAAACACACATATGCGTAACTCCGTACGTTCTTAATAGTTGTGCACCACAATCCACATGTGAGTAACTTCAAACCTAATTTCGTTGTTATGCGTCAAATTTATACATGTTCGTAACATAGTACCAAAATTTTGTAGTTTGGCACCATGACCCCTTTGGTGCCTAATTTTGTTCCCAATTTTGGTGTTACGTTCAACAAGTTTGCAGCTGCGTAACTGCACATATTTTTTCGTTGTTATGCACATACTCGTGTTTAACATCTTCCCATAAATCTAGGTTGTAAAGTACAAACCGCAGTTGCAAAACTTTGAACCCCATCTCGTACTTGTAAACCAAAAGCCGTGAGTGCCTAGCTTCGTACTATCTTTCGTCATTGTCCACGATAGGCCCACAAGTGCGTAACATCGTACTCTATTTCGGATTTGTGCACTGAAAGTCCGTTTACGCGTAAGTTGGCACCTTGTTTCATAGTTGTGCACTCCAAACCAACACGTCATAAATTTCCTACCAAATTTCGAAATTGTACATCTAAACTCACACATGCGTAACTTCGTACCTTCTTTAATAGTGGTGCACCACAATCCACATGTGAGTAACTTCGTACCTAATTTCAATGTAACGCATCAAATTTATACACGTGCATAAAATAGTACCAAATTTTGTAGTTTGGCACCATGACCTCTCAGGTGTGTAACTTCATTTCTAATTTTGGAGTTATGTTCGACAGGTTTCCAGATGCGTAACTTCACACATTGTTTCGTTGTTATGCATATACTCATGTTTAACATCACACCATAAATCTAGGTTGTAAAGTACAAACCGCAGTGGCAAAACTTTGAACCCCATCTCGTAGTTGTACACCAAAAGCCATGAGTTCCTAACTTCACACTATCTTTCGTCATTGTCCACAATTGGCCCATGGGAGAGTAACTTCATACTCTATTCAGAGTTGTGCAACGGAATTCCGCTTACGCATAAGTTTGCACCTTGTTTGATAGTTCTGCACTTACGCATAAGTTTGCACCTTGTTTGATAGTTCTGCACTCCAAACCCACACATTTGAAATTTCCGACTATATTTCGAAATTGTACATCTAAACTCACAAATGCATAACTTCGTACCTTCTTTAATAGTGGTGCACCACAATCCACTAATCTCACTGTTATGCGTCAAATTTATACACGTGGATAACATAGTACCAAATTTTGTAGTTTGGCACCACGACCCTTCAGGTGCCTAACTTGATTCCTAATTTTGGAGTTACGTTCAACAAGTTTGCAGATGCGTAACTTCTCACATTGTTTTGTTGTTATGCGCATACTCGTGTTTAACATCACACCATAAATCTAGGTTCTAAAGTACAAACCCCAGTTGCAAAACTTTGAACCCCATCTCGTAGTTGTACACCAAAAGCCATGAGTGCCTAACTTCACACTATCTTTTGTCATTGTCCACAATAGGCCCACATGAGCATAACTTCGTACTCTATTTTGGAGTTGTGCACCGAAAGTCTACTTACGCGTAAGTTGGCACCTTGTTTGATAGTTCTGCATTCTTAATCCACACGTTCGAAATTTCCTACCATAATTCAAAATTGTACATCTAAACTCACACATGTGAAACTTTGCACCTTCTTTAATAGTAATGCACCAAAATCCACATGTGTGCAACGTCATATCTAGTTTCATTGTTATACATCAAATTTATACATGTGCATCACATAGTACAATATTTTGTAGTTTGGCACCACGAACCCTCAGGTTCGTAACTTCATTCCTAATTTTGGAGTAACGTTCAACAAGCTTACAGATGCGTAACCTCGCACATTGTTTCGTTGTTATGCGCATATTTGTGTTTAACATCACACCATAAATCTAGGTTGTAAACTAAAAACCATTGTTACGAAACTTTGAACCCCATCTCATAGTTGTACACCAAAAGCCATGAGTGCCTAACTTCACACTATCATTCGTCATTGTCACCATAAGCCCACGGGTGCGTAACTTCGTACTCTATTTCGTAGTTGTACACCATGTTTCATAGTTGTGCAGTCCAAACCCACACGTTTGAAATTTCCTAGCATATTTGGAAATTGTACATCTAAACTCACACATGAATAACATCATACCTTATTTAATAGTGGAGCACCACAATCCACATGTACGTAATTTTGTACCTAATTTTCTTATTATGCGTCAAATTTAGACCCGTTCATAACATCCTACCAAATTTTGAAGTTTGGCGCCACGACCCCTGGGATGCATGATGGCATTAGGATTTATGAGTTACGTTTGTACATTGCTTCATTGTTATGCGCATAGTGTGTTTAACATTATACCATAAATCTAAGTTATAAACTATAAACCACACTTGTGAAACTTTGAACCTCATCTTGTAGTTGTACACCTAAATCCAGGACTGCCCAACTTCACACTATCTTTAGTCGTTGTCCACTATAGGCCCACACGTACGTAACTTCGTAGTTTTATTTCATTCATGTGTACTACAAGACCATAGGTGCATAACTTCATTCCTGATTTTGGAGTTGTGCACCCCAAGCTCGCTCATGTGTAACTTCGCACCCTGTATCGTAGTTCAGCACCACAATCCCACCCAGGTGAAACATTGCACCCTATTTTAAAGTTGTAGACCAAAACCCACACAAGTGTAACTTTATATCTTATTTCGTAGTTGTATACCACAATTCAAATGTGAATAACTTCACACAACATTTTGTAGTTGTGCACACCAAGTCCATAGGGGCTCATATTCGTTCCTTATTTTGTTGTGGAGATCTACATGCCCACAGGTTCGTAACTTCGTACTCTATTTCGGAGTTGTGTACAGAAAGTCCGCTTGCACGTAAGTTGGCACCTTGTTTCATAGTTGTGCACTCCAAACCTACTCGTTATAAATTTTCTACCATATTTTGAAATTGTACATCTAAACCTCACACAAGCGTAACTTCGTACCTTCTTTAATAGTGGTTCACCACAGTCCAAATGTGAGTAACTTCGTACCTAATTTCATTGTAATACATCAAATTTATACATGTACATAACATAGTACCTAATTTCATTGTAATACATCAAATTTATACATGTACGTAACATAGTACCAAATTTTGTAGTTTGGCACCACGACCCCTCAGGTGCGTAACTTAATTCCTAATTTTAGAGTTACATTCAACAAGTTTGCAGATGTGTAACTTCGCACATTGTTTCATTGTTATGTGCATGCTCATGTTTAACATCACACCATAAATCTAGGTTCTAAACTACAAACCACTGTTATTAAACTTTGAACCCCATCTCGTAGTTGTATACTAAAAGCCATGAGTGCCTAACTTCACAATATCTTTCGTCATTGTCCACAATAGGCCAACAGTTGCGTAACTTCGTACTCTATTTCGGAGTTATGCACCAGAAGTCTGCTTACACGTAAGTTGGCACCTTATTTCATAGTTGTGCACTCCAAACCTACACGTTATAAAATTCCTACCATATTTTGAAATTGTACATCTAAACTCACACATGCATAACTCTGTACCTTCCTTAATAGTGGTGCACCACAATGCACATGTGAGTAACTTCGTCCCTAATTTGATTATTACGCATCAAATTTATACACATGCGTCACATAGTACCAAATTCTGTTGTTTGGCTCCATGGCCCCTTAGGTGCGTAACTTTATGCCTAATTTTGCAGTTATGTTCAACAAGTTTACAGATGCATAACAACGCACATTGTTTTGTTGTTATGTGCATACTCGTGTTTGACATCACACCATAAATCTAGGTTGTAAACTACAAACCACACTTGCGAAACATAGAACCCCATCTCGTTTTTGTACACCAAATGCCATGAATGCCAAACATCACACTATCTTTCGTCATTGTCCACAAGAGGCCCACGGGTGTGTAACTTCGTACTCTATTTCGGAGTTGTGCACCGGAAGTCCGCTTACGCGTAAGTTGGCACCTTGTTTCATAGTTGTTCACTCTAAACACACACGTTTTAAATTTTTTACCATATTTCAAAATTGTTTACTCACACATGTGTAACTTCATACCTTATTTAATAGTGTTGCACCCCAATCCACATGTGCATAAACTTCATACCCAATTTCATTGTTATGCATCAAATTTATACACGTGCGTAATATAGTACCAAATTTTGTAGTTTGGCAGCACGATCTCTTAGGTGCATAACTTCATTCCTAATTTTGGAGTTACATTCAACAAGTTTAAAGATGCGTAACTTCGTATATTATTTCATTTTCATTGCTTTTGCATTCATGTTTAACATCACACCGTAAATTAAGTTTGTAAATTACAAGCCACAGTTGCGAGACTTTGAACCCTATCTCATAGTTGTACACCAAAAGCCTTGAGCGCCTAACTTCACATTATCTTTCGTCATTGTCCACAATAGGCCCACAGGTGCGTAACTTCGTACTCTATTTTAGAGTTGTGCACCAGAAGTCCGCTTACATGTAAGTTGGCACCTTGTTTCATAGTTGTGCACTCCAAACCCACACGTTTGAAATTTCCTACCATATTTTGAAATTGTACATCTAAGCTCACACATGCGTAACTTCGTACCTTCTTTAATAGTGGTGCACCACAATCAACATGTGCATAACTTCGTACCCAATTTCATTGTTACGCATCAAATTAATACAGTTGCATAACATAGTACCAAATGTTGTAGTTTGGCACCACGACCCCTCAAGTGCATAACTTCATTCCTAATTTTGGAGTTACGTTTGACAAGTTTGTAGATGTGTAACTTCGCATAATATTTCATTTTTATGTGCATACTCGTGTTTAACATTACACCACAAAACTAGGTTGTAAACTACAAACCACTGTTGTGAAACTTTGAACCCCATCTTGTAGTTGTACACCAAAAAGCCATGAGTGCCTAACTTCACACTATCTTTCGTCATTGTCCACAATAGGCCCAAGAAGTAACTTAATACTCTATTTCGGAGTTGTGCACCAGAAATCCGCTTACGCATAAGTTGGCACCTTGTTTCATAGTTCTGCACTCCAAACCCACACGTTATAAATTTCCTACCATATTTCCAAATTGTACATCTAAACTGACACATGCGTAACTTCGTACCTTCTTTAGTAGTGGTGCACCACAATCCACATGTGTGTAACTTCATACCTAATTTCAATGTTATGCATCAAATTTATACACGTACATAACATAGTACCAAATTTTGTAGTTTGGCACCACGACCCCTTATGTGCATAAATTGATTCCTAATTTTGGAGTTACGTTCAACAAGTTTGCAAATGCATAACTTCGCACATTGTTTTGTTGTTATGCACATGCACGTGTTTAACATCACACCATAAATCTAGGTTGTAAACTATAAACCACTGTTGTGAAACTTTGAACCCCATCTCGTAGTTGTACACTAAAAGCCATGAGTGCCTAACTTCACACTATCTTTTGTCATTGTCCGCAATAGGCCCACAAGTGTGTAACTTTCTACTCTATTTTGGAGTTGTGCACCGTAAGTCCGCTTACGCGTAAGTTGGCACCTTGTTTCATAGTTGTACGCTCCAAGCCTACACATTATAAAATTTCTACCATATTTCAAAATTGTACATCTAAACTCACACATGCGTAACTCCGTACCTTCTTTAATAGTGGTGCACCACAATACACATGTAAGTAACTTCTTACCTAATTTCATTGTTACACATTAAATTTATACATGTGCGTCACATAGTACCAAATTTTGTAGTTTGCCACCACGGCCCCTTAGGTGCGTAACTTGATTCGGAATTTTTGAGTTACATTCGACAAGTTTGTAGATGCATAACATCGAACATTGTTTCATTGTTATGCACATACTCGCGTTTAACATCACACCATAAATCTGGCTTGTGAACTACAAAACCACAGTTGGGAAACTTAGAACCCTATCTCGTTGTTGTACACCAAAACCCATGAGTGCCTATCTTCACACTATCTTTCGTCATTGTCCACAAGAGGCCCACGGGTGTGTAACTTTGTACTCTATTTTGGAGTTGTTCACTGGAAGTCTGCTTACGAGTAAGCTAGCACCTTGTTTCATAGTTGTGCACTTCGAACGCATATGTTATAAATTTTCTACCATATTTCGAAATTGTATATCTAAACTCACACATGCGTAACTTCATACCTTCTTTAAAAGTGGTGCACCACAATCCACATGTGCATAACTTCACACCTAATTTCTTTGTTATGCGTCCAATTTATACATGTGCGTAACATAGTACCAAACTTTGTAGTTTGGCACCATGACCCCACAGGTGCATAACTTCATTCCGAATTTTGGAGTTACGTTCAAAAAGTTTACAGATGCGTAACTTCGCACATTGTTTTGTTGTTTTGTGCATAGTCGTGTTTCACATCGCACCATAAATCTATGTTGTAAACTACAAAGCACAGTTATGAAACTTTAAACCCCATCTCGTAGTTTTACCCCAAAAGCCATGAGTGCCTAACTTCACACTATCTTTCGTCGTTGTCCACAATAGGCCCATAGTTGCATAACTTTGTACTTTATTTTAGAGTTGTGCATCGGAAGTCCGCTTACGCGTAAGTTGGCAACTTGTTTCATAGTTGTGCACTACAAACACACATTTGAAATTTCCTACCATATTTTGAAGTTGTACATCTAAACTCACACATGCGTAACTTCGTACCTTATTTAATGGTGGTGCACCACAATCC
>JAOXJP010187349.1:0-12327 GCA_025762735.1 Platanus orientalis | reverse complement strand
CCTGTACCCAATCTAAGTGAATAAAAGCAGAATTGCCGCATTGCATCTTGCTGGTCAACAGGTATTACATCTCCCAAGACGTCATCATTTGTCATTACTTCACTTTCAACATGATCCTCCTGCTACAAAGAAACAATTAAGAATTGTTAAGACTAAAGAAGCCTCAAGAGCTTCCCGATCTTGAGCATAAAAAACTAGAGAAAGGCATATATCTCTAGACTGCAAGGACGTAAATAACATATCTATGGTTGATATCAAACCAACCAGTCTATTAGTAGAAAATCAAATTACACTCAGAGAGGTGGGACATGAGACCTTAACTGATGCAGCATGCATGAGAATCAATGTAATTAGAGATCCAAGGTAGTTCCACGAAGAAAGAAGAATGCATAAACAAGATTCCTACTCTTGAATCTAATACATTTCAAGATCATGTCAAAGACTGAAAAATCAAGTCATAATGCAACTCAAAACATAATGTATGAAACCAAATAAGGAATCAGAACAGTAGGTAGACTAACGCAAATAAAACTAACTTATATTCAAACCATTGAAATCAGTAAACATTCCATAGAAAGAAGATCAATAAGGTCGCTTAAGGGTGCCATGAAGACTTGGTCAAAATGTGAACCCTCTCAGGTATGTGTTCATGGGTTCAAAATCTGGGTAAACAGCAATGATATGGAGGGGTTTAATGTTCCAAAACAGTGGGTACAAGGGTTTCGGGTGTTTCAATAGGAGCTAGGTTAAAGGCTATTCTGGGCAGATTATATAACTGGAACAGTGAAGTATGTATGGGGTTGCAGGTACCGAACAGAAGGATGTCTGTGCATGCAGGACTGAAATAGGGCAGCTTAGAGATATGTGTACAGCAGGCTGTATGGGAGTATAACAGAAAACATCACAGGGACAGTAGGGCAGTATGGGCTTATTTAGGTATGGTGCATTGCAGAGTACAGCAGGGTATATTTGAAATTAATGGAGTGAACAGTTTCAGAACAAGAGTTAGACAGCAGCTGATATAATATCAGAAAGAAATAATATCCTTACTGTGAGATGTATTCGAATAGCACTATCAGAGGTCTCCATAAGAACTAATTCAGCAGCACAGGGTTTTCAACTAGTGCTTCCACAGTCTGGGGACATGATGTCTTCACTTTTATTCATTCAACAACAAAAGTAACCCTCCACAGTTGTAGCCGTAAGTCTGGGAAACATGATATCCTTTTACTAGGATCCAGAATCTTAGGAGAAAGCAATGGTTGTGTGAGGTAATCACCTACCTTCACAACCCAAGTAATCACCTACTTAGGGTTTCAAGCTTTGCACCAAAACTTGAAAGAAAATCTCCAACTCATGTGCGGGGAGAAAACCAGAATTTAATTCATAAACATCATGAAAAATAACGAGAGGCTCTCTTTAAGTAGCCCACGATTTGTACTCTCCCCCCTTACAAATTCAAATTCAAAATTCAAAAGAATAGAAATTTCTAATTATGGCAACTTAGAAATTCCTCACTAAAACTAATAACAATGAAACTCTAAAACTAAAACAAATTGCAACAAAGCGCCTCCAACGTAAAATATCATGTAGCAGCCCTCAAGCTAATAAAAAACACATATTAACAAAACAAAAGGCACATGCTGCCAAAGTGGGGTCCACATGACCCAAACATAAAATAACTAAAAAACTGAGCCTCCAAATGCTCATAAACATCTCTGGCCATGACATGTGGCCCTCTCTAGGCATCCTACGCAATCCAATGGCTCAAGTAGGGCTGTCAATTGGGCCAGGCTGGCCTGAAGCCCAATTTGGCCAGCCCAAAATACTTCGGGCTGGGCTGGGATTGGGCCCAAGTACTAGGCCCAAAGTGATTTTCGAGTTGGGCACAAGTCCAAGTTTTTTCAGCCAGAAGCCAGCCCGGCCCAAAGTTTGTATTTAATAAGAGGCCCGAAGGCCGGCCCGAAATTAGTGAGCCCAATTCTTTTTAATTTGAATGACCTTTGCCCAAAACTCATCTTGAAGTAGATAAATTCTAAATGATTTATTTTAGAAAAAAAAATTTAAAGCCCATGGGTCCCAAGCAAGGTTCAAAATGTCAGTGTTAATGGAAATGTTGGTTAGGCCAAAATAAGACATATATCGGAAATGTCGGAAATATCAAAAAGAAATATTGTAAAAATCGTGTAAACTTATAAAGCATCTTCTAATCTAACTACATATGCACAAGGAAACAAATAGATTCATTAGGAATGATAGTTTATTTTAGTACACTTATATTTTAATATTCTTTAAAAATACATATGCATACATAATGGTTGACAAACATATTATAATTTAACCATATAAACATAAGGGAACAATTAGATTCTCTTCCTTCTTCCTCTCCCTCTTTTTACTTTCTTTGGAATTTATCGTTTTTCATATAATTTTTTATCATAACAACTCAATGTCAACATCAGGCAATAATACACTGCAAAAGGGGAATATTCGCTCAACACATCGACATTGTACATCATGTTGACTGAAAATTGAATTTTTATAATGCATTTAATGTTTCATGTCGGTATAGGAATATGTTGTATCGGTCCTGGTAGAGATGGACATAAGTCGGGAGATATATAAGACATTTCGAGACATTTGATACCATGGTCCCAAGTCAATTTGATATGTTTCATAAATTTAATTTTTAAACCCCATGAACCCCAATTTTATTTAAATTTATATGTGGTTGTTAACTTTGGGCTAGCCCGAACCCGGCCCAAAGCCCAACTAATTAAATTGGGCTGGGCTCGGGCAAAGGGTACCGAGCTGAGTTCGGGCTCGGGGCCAAGCATTTTAATTCGGGCTGGGCATGGGTTGACCATGGCCGAGCCCAGCCTGGCAAAATTGACACCCCTAGGGTTCAGGGACCCTTTCTCCTGCTCTGGTAAACCCTGGGACTGCCACATGGCATCATATCCCCATCATTAACCCTTTAGCATGTCTACATTTGTTATTGATAAATTTGTTTTCCATGGCTTTCTTAAATATTAGTGTACCATTAAATCATTTTACATAATTCTCTGCATAGATCTAATGCAATGTACGTGATCAAGTATGTCCACCATCAAGAACACAATATAAAATGGTAAAATCAACACTAGACATTTCGAAGTTTAAAATTTGCATTGCATTGCATTGGTCTACTCCGAGTGAAAATTTTTACAAACTGAAAAAATGACATTTGAAGTTATTAACTAGGAATTAAATTATACTTTCCAGATAATGCATACATGCAAAGAAACGACTATACCACCATCATCCTCATCCTCATCTGGCACAGCTTCACCATTCAGGTCAAAATCGGAAGATCTCTTCCACTCTGGAGTTGGTGGACAAGTGACTGCTTCAGGCTTTCTTTCATGATAAAATGTGTATAATGCATCAATATAGTCCTGTTTATAGATTCCTGGTGGGCGTGCGATTGAAAAAGTTTGTATTGCCTGCCCAACAGATAGACAGAAAGTTAAATAGTGAGTAGGGTATTTCACGGTATTTCACTGCAATAAACCAAGAAATGACATTGAATAAGATACAAGCATACTACTCACCTCAGTGACAGAAATCGATTGCGAACGCAAAAGAAAATGAATAATCATATAGCCTGTACGGTTATGCCCATGAGTACAATGGACAAGAATGTACTTCTTTGAATGCTTCAGGCGGGAATAGAACTGCAAGACCTGAAAGAAGCATCAACTATCCACAATAATCAGATTTCCATCTTGGTGCACAGCAATTCACAAGATCAGAAGAGGGAAAAAGTAATTGAAGAAAATGCCAGAATAGAAACTTCTTGTGTGTGCATGCGTATGTGTATTAAGGGCTTTTGTCTTAAACTTTTTCTTTTCTTGTTTTTTTTAATCAGTAACCTGTCTTAAATGACATATACAAAACCCCAGTTCAATGTGATAGACCGTTATATAAAATATAGAGCTAGGTTGATATGGTCGGCCCAGGCCCATGAGCTAACACCCACCCAGCAGACCATCTTTTAAGATTAAACATGTGGAGGACAGCTTGCAGATATTCCAAAAGAATTCCTTAAAAAAATTATTGTATTTTTCCTTTTCTTTGTAATTTCTTTTAGCTTTCTTAATGAAAAAGTTAGGATTTCTTGCCCAAAACAAAGCCTATCCTTGCTATAATTATTGTACCCTTCATTTCCTTTTCAATGGAGTACAAGAACTCTCTACAACTTATTACTTCTTTTGGGAAGACAATTCTCTGTGATACAGCAATGGTAAAATTCCATCCTACAACGGTGAGACTCCATCAGAGCTCTTCATTTTGGTAATGAGACTCCAATTGAAGGTTGAGATTATCCTATCCCTCTCTGTTTCTTCTTCTTCTTCTTTCCCTATTCTACAAAACCACCATTAAACCATCTCCAAGTACCATCATCTACTTCCATTTTGGGCTGTATTGCTTTATACGTGGAATTTGATAGAATGTTTTCCTATCTTTATAAGAGCCGCCACAGGGTACATGCATCTACAAGAATGCAAAGCAGACCTGTATTTTATGAATATAATCATCCGGTCAACATCTATAAAATATTGACCAAACAATAACATATTGATACACAATTATGCAAAGCTTCACTTTCTTTTTTCATCTTCAAGCCCTATTTTTTAAAATTTACAACTACTTCATTGTGTTTTTTTTTATTTAAAAAAAAAATTCAAATTATTTTAAATGCATAAATTATGATGTATTAACCACTGCCCCCTGTACCAATTTCTTAGAAATCTACAAAAAGAATAAAAGGATAGAGTTGCATCTTCATTCTGTTGCCTTTTGTATTAAATAAAAACAATATTTACTTTGTTTCCTCACTTTACACAGTAATTTTTAGACATAATAATTTAGAAATGTGTATTTATGCTTCTTTTATCATTTCCTGAAATATCACTGAATATTTTCAAAGACTTCGTAATGTTCCACGAGTTTTACAATATTTTGACACAACATGTTCAAAGATTTTAACATTTTTACTATTTTTAGGTAACCAACATTTCCACGAAGAAAATAAGTTGGTGTCAACCGGACAGACTAAACTAGAAGAATCTAAAGCAAGAGTTTTAAGTGATATTGAAAAAATAGACAAAACAAAAGAGAACAAAGACCTAGAAGTGAAAAAGAAAGGTCAAAGTTCAGCTCAGAGAGAATTTTGAGGAAGTCTAGAAAAGAGAGTTAGTAAGCTGGCATCAACAGTCCTGCTGAAAGTTGATCAAAGGAAGGAAAATTAATGGCAGATTTTTCATCAGATAGTCAATGGTGGAAGGAGAAAAAACCTCATATCCAAGTTATCCAAAATGACAGTGCTTCAGAACCAAGCTGTCTTTAATGAATTCATGATAAAGGGATAATTAATAGGAGTATGAACACAACATCATTACCCTTACTCCCAAAACAAGTGGAATTATTGGGCTGAAAGATTTTAGGTCTATTAGCATGGTGAAAAATGTTTACAAGATAATTGTTAAAACTCTCTTCAATAGAACTATAGGACAAGGGAAGTCTCAAACTTGGTGGTATCCCTGAGCCAACATACTTGCATTAAAAATAGACAAGTCCTCAATGAAATCCCTATTGCCAATGAAAGTGTGGAAGAATTTAAAGCTAACTACAAAGGAGTGGTGTGAAATTAAATTTATGGAAAGCCAACAACAAGGTAGAATCAGGACTACTCCTAGGAAAAGAAAGCCTTTGGCTCTAGACGAAGATGGATTCAAGGATACATATCCACAGCCCGCTTTCGTTCTCAATGATCTTTTACTGATGTTTACATTCCCTTTGAAATTCCAAATAGTAACAGCCATTTATCCCTTTCTATAAGTTTTGTGCACTCCCAATCAAAATCAAGGTACATTACCCCATAAGGCAAAGAAGAACTTGTTGGCCTCCCTCCCAAAGGAAAAGTTTTAGGTTTCAATGTGTCCCATACAAAAGTATACATGAAAGATATGCCTTAGAGGAGACAGAGAAAATGAATATCATCTCCTAACTTCATATTATGTGCCTGGAATGGAGAATCGATACTTCTTTATTATACATTGCAAGTTCGCCTTTTCTATATGGATCTGCTTCATGGAATTGTTTAGAGTGCATTAGGATTTGCCAGGACATTATAGGTTATTGGACCTCACATTTTGCTTCCCTAAATAAAAGGAGCAAGTTTCTATGAAGTTGTTGTCTTGTGATCATTCTCTGAAGTATTTGGGAGGAGAGGACCTTCAGAATTTCCCACAACATTTTTCACTCGCTTCAAGGTATCATTGAGTTGATCACGGCTAGGGTGGCTCACTATGTCTCCACCATTACGTTATTTAGAAGGATTTCCCTTGAGTCCATAGTAAGAGCTAGGTAATCTGTTCCACATACTAACTCTTTCCCTAAAAAGATGGCCCCCTTCAGTTCATTAAGTCTTTTAGCTTAGTTTTGATGGTAGTTGTCAGGGTACCCAGGACCCTTTGACATCACCAGAGTTTACAGGGATGGCATTACTGCTATTATCTTTACTTTGGTCTCATGGGAAATAAAGAATCCAACAAAGCTGAGATCCTGTCTCTCATACAGGGTCTGAGATACTCTAATTTCCTTGGTTTTTCTAGTGGAAGGTTATTCTCATTGTGTCATCAATTGGACCTCCTCATCAGACACTGGCCCATGGGAAAACTCATGTTTCATCAAAAAGGCACAGGCACTACAATCCAGGATGAACATCTCATTCCAATGGATGCCGAGGTTGCCCAACAACATACCAACTCCAAAGCCAAAGTGGAGTGACTAAAGCCACATAGTTTAGTGGGTCATCTCTGCCTACCCAGTTGGTGCCACTTTTTTTTTTGGCCACTTTGTGTGTGTGTTGAATTGGCTCAATCTCTTTCCTTGTGGGTCAGAGCCCTACTTTGTTAACTTATTCTTTCTTTCTAATAAAATCCATTTTCTTGATGATAATCAGAAAGTTACCTCGTACACAAAGTTATTTACAGATTCATTATCAGGTACAGAATCCCTTCCTTTGCATGCAATCTGCGTCACAGCGTAAATTTGAAGACTTAAAGAGTTCAGCTGTGATAAAATCAAAGCCAAGAAAGCATGATTAGGAACAATGAATTATAAAACCATCCATTTCTCACCTTAACATGCTTAATTCCTTGCTTCTTCCAATCTGACGGTGGATAATAGCGATTGGTGTTTGTCAGATCAATCACTAAACCGAGCTGGAAAAAGCACATAAGAGTAAGCAAGAAAGAGATTAATCTCTTGCAAAATGATAACATTTTTTGTTATGAACAATAGAATCGTTTAATGAAAGAAGCAAACAGGAACAAAATGCTGTTGACAGAACTATGATAACAAAATGTTAACAGAACTAAAAATGCTTATTCTCACAAAGAAAACGGTTAACTAATCTTGCAGATTTAATTCGTCAGTAATGCTTGAAAAAACCGTTATCATCAACAAAAAAAATGCTTGAAAAAAACTCGTAACAGCAACTAAATGAAATATTCTTATAATGATAAACAGAAATTTTGAAACTGACCAAAATGAAAACCATGAAAAACAAATATAAAAAAGTCACGGTGAGAGATGGGTGACAAAGTAATTTTTTGGCCTTACAAAACTTTAAAAACAATCCCACCAGTTTTTACCAAAAAAAAGAAAATCCCACCAGTCTGGCATTTGTTAGATAAAAACAATGTGGTCAAAGGCATCCAACACCTAGAAAACAGGGGTTCCCTAAGCACTTGGAGACACCTAGGGTCCTAGACAACTTACAATTTAACAATATTTTGTTCTTCTGTTTGGTCAGCTACTAGGCCTTCCTTAGCCTGAGGCCATCATTTTTTTTTTTTTTTTGATAGAAAAAAAATATATATTAACAAAACAGAAAAGCTAAAAGATATACAAAGGGGACAAGGGATCCCCAGAAAACGCAGAAAGAGCAAAGCCACATGGGACCCAACACACTCAAAACCTCAACACAACCCTATACTTGTCTCCCAATTCCGAAGAAGGTCACCCTGAGCCAAATCATCATACCCTTCACACCTTCTAGCCCAAAACAAAATAAACTCCTGAGGCCGTCATTGTAAAGTGTTCCTTTCTTCCTTCTTGCTAAATTCATCCGCAATCGATCAAAAAGGCACAAGGCATAAAATTGCCACAACTAAGATAAAAGTAGGCAAACAAATATATTCAAATATTACAACAACTTTCTATATGTTCTCTTTCTCTATATGTATATGTGTGTATATATGTGTGTGTGTGTGTGTGTGTGTGTGTGTGTGTGTTAGAAGATAGAACAAATGAGAAGAGAAGAGACACAAGAGGAAGTGTGTTCCTTAGACCTCCATACTCTTCATATAAAGTGCATTTTTTTATTATTTACTTTTTTACTTGATATGAAGTTCTCTACTCTCTTATTGAAATATCACATGTTTTTTCAGAGAAAGTGTTTGAAAAGCATCTGATAGCTTAGACACTGAAAGAAGCATTCGGTGTCTCGGTCACACTTACCATTGGTGCCTAGTCAACACTTTTGACAACAATGGATTAGAATTCTAGTTTCACCCCCCCCCCCTTTTATTTTGTTTTAATTAAGTACTGATGGTGTATTTGCTAACCCCCAATAGTCAGTATAAGGCCCAGAGGATGATGATGTAGTAATGCTGGTAGCCCATCCCCTCAACAACTCCCTAACTGTCAATAATGTGGACCAGTGTATTAGGGACCAACCTATTGCCCCTTGTCGGCGCATGACATTATGCAAATCAACTTCCACCTCAAGGGCCCAAGAAATGATCATTGAATTCTGCCTTGGACCTAAGAACATTTAAATAGCTTCACCCTTATTTCTAAAGAAAGCCTCAATGCTGATTGAACCTGATTCCAAGGCACTATGATGTAGGATCTAATGGATTACAATGCCTACAATAATTATTTTAACCACAAAAGCCTAAAAAAATTGTTTCTTTTTTTTTTTTTTTTGTAATTTAAAAAGAATGTTGCTTGAAAATAAAGAAAGCTGTAAAATAATTAAATAATTCAAGACAAAACAAATTTCAATAAAGAATTAAGAATTTTAACTTAGGAATGTTTCAAGGAGTAATTAGAAGCAATGATTCAAGGAGAATTATAGGAGTGAAGAAATAAGAAGAATGTCCAAAATCTATCCAAAATCAAGAAAGTTGGGTTTTCACTTTTGGAACCCTAAAAAGATGGGGACATGCAGCCACCCCCTAATTTATATAATATTTGATATTTTTGAAATAAAAATTAAATAAAAACAAGGGCATGGGTGTATAGTTGGAAGAGGGATGGATTTAAGGTTCAAGAGTGGGAAATTTCAAGAAAAGCTAGAATCTAGGGTTAGAAATTGGGGAAACCTATGTAGATGGGTATATTAGGTTATATGAAGGTTAAATCTACAAGGAATCGAATTTTTATGAAGAGAGGAAAAAGTAATTAGAAAAGGTATAGTTGCTGTGAATTTTCCAGAATTCAAGAATCTAGCAAAAAGAAGTGAACAAGGGAAAAAATGGACAGATTGAAAAGGCGATGTGTAAGAACAAAAGAAGAGCTAAAAGAAGGTATAAAGAAGTTTTAGAGAATGAAATACAAGGAATCGAATTTTTATGAAGAGAGGAAAAAGTAATTAGAAAAGGTATACTTGCTGTGAATTTTCCAGAATTCTAAGAATCTAGTACAAAGAAGTGAAGAACAAGGAAAAAAAATGGAGAGATTGAAAAGGTCATGTGTAAAAACAAAGAAAGAGCTAAAAGAAGGTATAAAGGAGTTTTAGAGAGTGAAAGAAATCTCTCTGCAGAAATTTTAAAGAAGAATAAGAAGATGAAGTTAGATGGAAGATTAGAGAAGAGAAGGAAAAGAAAGGAATAAAGATCAAGAAAGAAAGAGGGAAGAACTCATCTTAACCATGAGGGATTGGAAGAGATACCCACCCGTACAGTTCAAAGCCAACTTCAAATTCTTTATTTCAGCAAAAACTGGTCGTACAAGAGCTCTAAAGAAACTTTTATAAGCCTTTAATAACAAAAGGACTAAAATGCCCCCATGTATGAGCTGTACGGCCAGCACTCAAACTTTAAACAAAAAAAAACACAAGTAAAACTCAAACTCTTCTAATTCACTCCTAACTCCCTACCCATGGCTCATAAAACCCTTCCAAAACATTTTTGAAAAAAACCTAGTAAAATTAAAGACAAAATCTGTGGGCAGCATGTAGATCACTTGGTTTTCCTAGAAAACCTTGGTCATGGCTTCCACAAAGGTTGATGCTTCTCTAACAATTGCACTGTCACTGTATTACACTATCATCAAAATTGGGTTTTGTTTACCCTCATCAGCACTTCCCATGGAGGGAAACTTTACAAGTGACCGTCACTATCAAGCCATTGTTTGACTATAAATTTCTACAATTCTTCTAATCCAACCACCCAACGAACCATCTTGAGCATAGGGAAATCCTCCATAAGGTCTTACCTCTAAAACCAAATGTACCACTCGTCCAACTTGAAAGACATCACCATCATCTCAAGGAAAGACCCAAAACATGCCAACATGCCAACAAGCAAAAGAAAAAACTTGCAAACTGCATTACTAACTATGAAGAAATCCTCAATATCTCAGAGGAACAACTTTTGCCAGGTTTTTAGTATTGTCACAACATTAACCATTCAGTGAAACACCTAAACCAACATCCAACACTTCAGACATACAAAGTCTGGATTCTGATCTTTTACATCTCAGTAAAAGATTCAACCCATTGCTGACCTGGAAAATTTTCCATTGAACTTCATTCCATGAATTGAGAAGACAAAATATTTTCAGATACTGCCAAGACTTCAAAGTAGTCGCACTAGAAATAGGTTGTTTAAATAAATAGAACACTGCTGCTCATTAATGAAAACGTTAAAAGTATGAACATGCAACACAGTAATAAAAACAATTTTAGAGATGCCAGATGAGCATGTTTCCGTTTCAAGTCATGACAGGAAAGTCAGACACCACAGGGTGCACAAGTGAATGGCAATATTTCCTATCTTGATAATTAATAAGAGTAGAGGTTGGTTTGTCATGCAAAAGCAAGACAAGCTGTGAGTTTGATAAAACTGAATGATAAACTAGAGCAGATAACTTGTTACTTTAATAGTCTTACCTCCCTGCCTGAGACTCTTTGTTGATGAATCACTTGTCTCAGAGAGTATCGTTTACCAGGAATGACAGATTCATTGAAAGATTCTCCAAGAGGAACTTTAGAAGGTATTAAGTAACCTATGTTCTTACCATAAGGAGGGCAATCCAACCAACCTGTAAAATAACAAAATTAAAAGAAGATTATAGCAGAGGATGATCAGAAAAATGAACTATTACATGATTTTCGTATGAATAAAAAATAAAATAATGTTGCTTGGATCAGTTCAATCACAGAAGTTAAGCAAAACTGAAAAGCAATGAAAAGTAAAGTACTAATAGTTATCTTTTACCTATGTTCAGTTCAATTATGGCATAGAAGATCTGACAAGAAATACATTAACTCTACCAGAGAAACTCAAAATTTACATTTCTTTTCATCAGGAACAGAAAATATATCAAGAAGGGATGTACAAGATGAAAAAAAGGGCGGAGAGAGAGAGAGAGAGAGAGAGGTCTCCCTAAGATGTTTTTGTGATAAAAATACAAAGAGTGCTGAAAAAATAATAGAACAGAAGAGGAAGAAGAAAAGAGAGAGAGAAGAAGAAAACGTAGGAGAGAAAAATCGCATGAGTGTAGGGATGTTTTTGTGATAAAAACCAAATGATTGATTTAAATTAATAGTCATTATAATATTGTAGGTTGTTTTACTTTATAAATACTATTGTAGGTTATGTTACATTACTTTTAACATTAATCCTAACCTAATAGATACAAATATATTAACCTAACTTAATGAATTTGTTTAATTGGATATATCCGTATTTGTATCTAATATTCAACTACTTAATGGATACAAATATGAACCTATATGTATCCAATTCAATTAAATATCCGTTCGTTAAAAAAATATCCGATTATAAATGAGCCGAATTTGGATATACTAATATCCGCATCGAATCTGGCTCATTTGCATCCCTGTTGACAAGGTTTGGCACCAACTATATAGCCCTTTAGAGCATTATACAAAAAAAGTGGGCTTCAAGGCCACATTCTCTGGCAAAGAATGGTATGAATACCATGACAGTAGCAATACAACAGGAAAGAGAGTGGAGCAGATTG
>JAOXJP010187338.1:0-12327 GCA_025762735.1 Platanus orientalis | reverse complement strand
TCAATAAAAAAATGAACTTTTTCATATCCCACTTCCTTTCAAAATATTTACATTCACAATTTTTATACTTAGACAAAGGGAATAAAAATATAAACTATTAATATACTGTCTTTCTCAACATGTAAGGTCTGCTCTCTCTCCTGTCATCACTATTATCACTAAAGATTGGGATTGCCACGAGCTTAGCCCCCTTTTCGTAAACCCCTCTGTACAAAACTTTTTAGGACCTTTGAACTCTTTACCTTTCCTTGGAGAGACTCTATTTTTCCTCTTGTAGATAACTGTCAAAATAATACCCGTCTCTTTGCTCTAAGGGCTTTATTTTGGCTAGCACCTTAGTCTTTATGAAGAGTGGATTCTATCACATCTTCTGCAAAATTCATGATTGGCTCCCATCCTGCACCTCTAGTTGCTCAATCTCTTACTTTCTTAATAGTAGGAACATCTCTTACTATTAGATCATCTACATTTATTTGCTCATCTTTAAAGGGCTGTAAAAAAGATTTTTTTTTCTTTAGAGACATGTTTTATTCTCTCTCATCAATTTGCCTGGCCTGCTCACACCACCCCTTAATAAGAGTTATTTTTGTTTTAATTAAAGAAAATCAATCCAAAATATCATCTTGAAACTCCCACAGGTACAAACCAAATCGGTTGCACCAAACTCTTAAATTTAGTACAGTACTACCAGTTCCTTACCTCTCAAAACCACAACAAATGTCCACAGGATCTAGAAGAAATCAAGCAATCAAAATTCAATAGTATTCCTATCACTAACTTGGGGGCAATTACCTCCATGGTCCCTTCACATGGTCATAACCTTTAGGGTTCTCGAGGAAAGTTCACCCATCTTGGTAATATACCTCTTCGTTGTGGACGAGGCTCACCCCCTCTATCCCCTTCCAAGTCCAATCTCAATAGCCTTACCCTTTTTCATATAAAAATCAATCTCTATAAGAAAAAAATGTCAATTAAATAAATAATTTATTCTGAACTTTGGCAAAACCTACCTTCTCCACCATATTATGGGATCTCCTTGGCATTTTGCATACTGCCTACAATTCAAGTCATAATCTTCTTGGGTATCCATTATATTAATGCTAATAAGTTTCTTTATAACTTATCCAACTAATCACTCACTTAAAGATTCATTTTTAAAGGGATTGTCCATTACCGCTTTCAATTCAACTTATACTCCAGCTCCCTCTCCATTCCTTATGTTTTCTCTTTTGATTAACTAAAATCCAGTCTTTCCAATATATGATTATATGAGTTTGCTATTTTATTGTATTTTCAAAAAGAAATTTCATGGATATGAATCCTGGTAATAAGTTTTAAAATTCTGGGGGCAAACCCCTTGCATTTATCTTATGTTTCTAATGAATATATTTTGTCTTTTAACATTTAAAAACCATCATAACAATTCTACAATTTAGAGGCAGTTCATAGGATTAAACAAGTAAGACATTCTGAAAGAAAGATCTCATACTCAAGCAACTATGGCAATCAGACTTTCAACCGGAACTTCAACAGACACTCCTAACATGGAAGCCTCAGAGTCATCTATGCACCTAGCTCAGACCAACAAACAGATTGATCAGCTTATGAGTGAAATAGAAAATTTGAAAGCAGCTCAATCCCCTAAGACAAGCTTTGAAGATTTATGCTTATATCCTGGGTGGCACCTTCCGATTGGTCTTAAGGTCTTAGAATTCACAAAGTATGATGGACAAGGATCCCCTTTCATGCACTTACAGATGTATTGTTCTAATATGGCCCAACTAGGTAAGGACGAGAGGCTCCTCATCCATTTATTTGCGACAAGCTTAGAAGGCCAAGCCCTCAAGTGGTTTTGGAACCTAAACAAGGATAAACTCCAAACCTGGATAAACTTATCACGAGTCTTTCTTGAAAAATTCAAGTTCAACTTGGACTTCTTGCCCCATAGGACAGAATTGAAAAGAATGAGACCTAGGCCACATGAAAATATTAAGGAGTATGCCCTTCATTGGAGTCTTGCAGCCTCTGCGCTAGAAAATCCTTTAGAGGAAGTAGACATGGTGTCAACCTTCCTGAAATCCCTAAGTCCTACATACTAGGCAAGCTTAGTGACTAAACCATGTAATGACTTTTCATCTGTGATAAAAGCCGCATCAAGGTTAGAATATGCCATACAAGATGGACTAGTTAAGGATAACAACCAACCTCTTAAGATTGTACAAAGGGAGCTAGAGCTTTTTCAAATTGCATCTATTTTACCTATGAACTCGACGTCTCAAGCATATCATTCCATTCAGACCATTCATGCTCCAACAATACAAGCCTTAACCCCATCACTCAAAAGGAAAATGTTTGAACCTTACTCTCCTCACTCAAAAAGGGCTAGGAAGGAATTCACACTATTGTCTTATCCCATCAATTAGATGTTGCCTGTTCTTGCTGACAAAGGACATCCCTAGCTACTTCCCCCAAAGCAGCCACCCAGTCCTCTTCCAAAGACATATGACATGAAGAAATATCGTGCCTACTATCAGAGCTTCGGACATTCCACCGACAATTTCTTTCCACTAAAGTTTGTCATTTAAGACCTCATCGACTAGGGAACCATTATCATCAGCAAAACATGACAACCTTAAAGGCTTTTGAAGACTTTGTAAGCCTATATATCATTTTATCTTCTGATGTACAGACCTAACTACGAACTGGCTTGATCCTGACCTTTATGTTAGGTACGTAGGCAACTTATGAGTCATTCTTCATACTCCAACTGTAGCTCCTTTTGTATAAATAAAATATTTTTTCAAGACACATTCTCTACATTTATCTTGTCAGATTCATCATTCACACAAAGCCAAGTTCCAAGTTGCCAAAAGTTGTATAGGAAAGAGATCTTGATTATCAGATGTACTTGCAGAGATCCTAGTCTAGATACTGCCTCAAAACAAATAACATTAATAATAATTTAACATAGTTTGAGCATGCACCATGTTTGAAAGAGCACACCCTTATCAAAACTCCATCTTTCAAAATTATCTCATAACTTTGTAAAATTTCATATTTTTCAAATACACAATTTGTGAAATTCATGCATCATTTCGTGCACCTAGTATTTCTCCAACTTCCAGATTCCCTTTGGATGAATGCGCTTTAAAAATGTTTTAACTCATAACTTGCTTGCAATGCATGCCATGTTTTCGCCTTTAGGGGCACCACTTTTGCAAAATGGGATACTCCACAAAGTCTCCCTTCTTTAAAAGTTTTTCATCACTTCGTGCGCATGATTTGCATATTGCATGTACATATTTTCAAATTGTTTTCCAAACCCAGAGGGATCTTCACTAACAACTAACAAGTGGCTAAATGTCTAAAAAGCCTCCTAAAAAGAGCCCGTTAAAAAAATGGCAATTCAACTTAAAACCGTATATTGATGTCTTAAGAGTCATGGGTGTGCAATATGTCAATCCCCGAGTGGATTTTGATTGAGCAAGAAGCTCGATCACTTAGTGAAGTCAAAGACAATAAGCTTGTGTATGTATGATGTCAACAACTTTTTGCCCTGAGGGTTTATAGATCAACGACAAAGCATGAGATTTCACTTTTTCAAGACGGGCGCCCTTCGAAAAACCTGTTAACATCCAGCAAGCAACGTTGGCCAACTATTGCAAAGCCATTCATCAAGACACATTCAAGATGTCATGACTGACAATTATAGTGCAAAAACCATGTGAAACCCAGTCTTGACGAAAACCTGCAAAGGCGTCAAGAGCAAAAGAGGGACAAAACAAAACAAAAGAAAAAAAGAAATCCCAGTTCCAAGGAAAACCCGAGAGGGCCTTGGGGGCAAAAAAGGGAAAAAAGAAAGAAAAATTGTCTAGTCAAACATCTGCTCTACATGAAGGAATCCGACAGCCAACAATATTTTCCTAAAGCTCCGCTCTGACAATCAACAATGTGCTCCTAGTGCTCAACAATTGCAGGTGACAATCGTGCTCCTAATGCTCCTAGAAAGGATAGAAGGCCTTCCTTGGCTGACCAAATTCCTAAAAGAACCCACATATAATCTTCCACTAGTCAAATACTTTGGGCCAAAATACAGAGCCTCTTTCTGTCTAAACACAATATTTTCCATGTATCAAACCCATGTCAAGTATAATCTCAATTGCTTATTGAAATGAACCAACCCTAAACTAATCTCATAGTCAAACATACTTGACTACTGAGACTTACAACTATTAGAACTACATGCGGTCTAATCCCGACAAAACCATAGGAACACAGAACCATACAAGATCGGGTATGTAAGCAGCTAGAGACTATGTCTTAAGTGCGATTGCAGTGATCACACCACACGGGTGGTCTAGATCAATAAAACAAAATAAATACAAACACACACTATCGCTCACCGACACTTGAAAATTGCTAGGTTAGAGGAGCCACCCTAAAAAGGTGGGCAATTGGGGTGCCTACATTGCTTAGATGTAAAAAACCCCAAAGTGGGTTGCGGATCCCTTTCCGCGATGTCCACACTTATTGATCACTTGCTTACATTGCTTAGATGTCTACATTACTTTAGACTAGACTTAGGTCACTCCATTAGTTAGTTAGGATAACATTCCATCTTCAACACTCATTCCAAATTGCCATGCTTAGGATAGAAAATAAGCTCACTTTAGTTTGAGGATAGTTTGTATTAGTTAGTACGACTAAATTCACCTTTGAACGACTTGTATGAATACATCTCTATTATTTTTTTTATATTTTGCACAAAATGAGTCCAAGGACACGACATTGCACCAATACATCACTCTCATTTTACCTATCTAAGTCATTTCCCACCAATGGACCGACATTGGATCACCATATAGGATGGGAACAACATCTGAGTAGTTGCTGCTATATCAGCACGTCCATTCCTAGTTACCCAAGCCAGTTATCATCCCATGATCCGATCTTTTTTGAAGAGGTATTTAGACTAGTACACTTATCTTTTAGAATCTCAAAGAAGCATGCATATATAGTCAATTTTAGGATTAGAGTTATTTAGGCTACACTTAAAAGCTTAGAGGTCTAGCTTTAGAAAATATTTGCCAGATTTTGAATGTTTGCTTGCATGATTGATTAAAGGAACCATAAATTCATGTCCAATTTTTGAAAAACTAGTCCAAACTTATTCTCTAGATAATTAAGACTAGATTTTACTTTCTGATCTAAGTTTAGGTTTTTCTCACCCCTTTTTGCTTAATATACATAATGCGAAGGCATAGATTGTGTAGACATCCCATAAATGAAGTAATAAATACTAAACCATTCCATTCATAAAAAAAGTAAAAAATGAATAATTACATGCAAGTCATCCAAAGTTAAAACAAAAAAAGTATATAATCAAGTACATAATGTCTGAATCTGTCTCTCTCAAAGATAAAAGAAAACACAAAAAGATAATCACGTTTATGTAGGTTAATCATCAGAGTCACTGTCCACCTACTCTACAGTCTCCTTCCTCCCCATATGCTTCTTCTAATAGGAGTAGAAGTGGCCCCTGCTAAAGCGAAAGGTGTCATCACCCCAAGACTGAGAAACACCTCCTCTCAAACCAGTCCCAAATGGACTCTCATCTACTTGTAAGGGAGCTACGTCTATGATGCCACTGGGCACCAAGTCTGTATACACCTTGGGCTTGACCTTAACCTTAGTAAAGGGCATCTTAGTTTCCCCCTCACTATCACCTCCATCCCTAGGAACAAGGATCTGCCTCATCAATTGCAAGATAAAAAAAAAAAAAAAAACATCAGAATCATTAAAGGAAATTTCATTGAAAAAGATAACTAGTTTTCTATCTTGATACCTCCTTAACCTCCTTCTTATGCCTTCCTTCAAGGTTAAGACCTCTGTCAAATGAGCTTGGTGTTTTTTCCTCACCAAGGCAAAGCACCTCACTAGCTTGTGGAGGGCACTCAAATACACCTCCCTCGAGACCTACAATAAGTATACAAAACTTTGTTAAACATCTTAAAATTCATAGTTTTTAAATAAAGAAACATCATTGAAACAAACCTAAGTTATACCTGGGTCACAGCCTCTAGAGGCACCCACCCCTTGAGAAGCTCCACATCAGGCAAAGGCTCCTCACTAACTCCTCCCTCGAGATTAGTCACCATCACCACCTCAGGTATCATCCCTACCAAGTCAGGCTCAACCACATGAGCCTTTCTCTTCCTTTCTCTCCTGGTAGGAGGTGCGGGTTTGTCTGCAGGCTGGGTCTCGGCAGCTTGATAAGGTCAGATAAGTCAAAACATCATCAAATATTTTAAAGAAAAGCAAAGTAAATGAAATGTATCAAAAGCATTGCAAAAAGTAAATTAAACTCACCAGGGGCTTAATGGGGCCACCTAAAGGCCCACAAGACTGAGTGGCCCACCACTCACTATGATCTCTACTCTAATCTAGGAAGACTAAGACATCAATGTTTATCTCTCCTCTACCAGCCTCAGCCTCGATATCAATAACCTGAGAGGGTGGATACGAACCACAAAATCCTCCGCTTCTACCCCAACTTGATTCCGACACCTCTCCCTGAGGTACACGGTGATCTTGTTAATGGCTATCAGCACGATCCTCTGACGAGACCAAGTCTAAACTGAGGTCTGGTCAAGAGAAGCGTCCCTCTTCAAGACCCACTTGGTTAAAAGATGTCATTTAACCTACACCACAAAATAGGAGTTACAGCATAATTTTCAAAAGTAAGATAAATAATCAAATAAAGTAAAAAAGTATTGTGTACTTGCTTGAGCAACCGTCAGGAGGTCTAGGTCTCATTGAAAGATGGAGATTGACTTGCAGACCTTGTGGTGGGTGTTTGAACTTCCACCTTGCCACATAAGGGAAAGGGAACACCTCCTCGTTCTTCCACACAGGCACCAAGGGTGGAAAGTGCTCATAACACCACACCTAGAAAAGAGAGAACCCAAAAGTTCAAGATCATGAAAAAATAAAAGAAAATAAAAAAACATAAAAAGAAGAAATAACAAAAGTGAAAGTGAGCTATACCTCCCAAAGAAAGTATAGGCCCAAAAAGGCGTGGGAGCCCTAGCTAGCTGAGATATCACTCATATTGGTATACATCTACCCAAGGATGGACCTACCCTAACTATAAGTGTCAACCGTATCCAAAACCTCCAATGCCAGCAATAGTTGAAAATAGATCTGGTAGTTCTTCCCACAAAAAATGGATCCCGTCAGCATATAGATGAGGAAGGCACGGGTGGAGTAGTCAATGTTGGCCGGGGTGCTCTGATTGGTGGCCCACACATAGTTCTTCTTGAACCACGAAATGAGGACACCCTTGGTGCCCTTGTAGTACTCCACTGGCTATGGTCCTAGGCATGATGTCACCAACTCTACATCAGCATTGTCAGTAGAAGGTGGAGGTGTGCTGTCCACCGAAAGACCAATCATCATAAAGAAGTCGATAAGAGGCATGCCGATCTCTTCCATGGGAAGGTGGAAAGCCTAAGTGATCGGAGACCACCTCTCAGTGAGTACTATCATCAAAGCTTTGTCTTATGTTAGTACGGGCAAACTTAGAAAGGGCCCGAAGCCTAGGCCCTGCACTCTATCTTGGACATTGGAGCACATATGCTCCCACAATGCCTTGACCACAGACCATGAGCTGTGCCACTCTACCTTCCCTCTAATCTGTAAATGAAATGCATAAAAATATGTTAGACAATGTTCAAGAACAAAGGGAATTCTAAAAGAAACCAAAAGAAACACAAAAGTTTAAGAAAATGCAATTCTGGGTCTTAGGCCTAACGCTTGATATTTTGGCTAACACCTGAATTTTCAATGCCTGACTTTTAAAAGGCTGAAAATTCAGGCATTACGCTTGTAATTTAGGGCTATTACTTTCAAGCGTTGGAAAATCCAAAAATTGGCAAAACCACTGTAAAAACTACTCAAAATAATTCTGAAATAAAAATTAAAGGAAAGTATTTTCTCTAAAATCATTTTAACATCACGAAATTCAAGAAAATCTTACAAGTTTGTAAAATAAAAAAAATGAAATCTTAAACAAAGTTTTCAAAGAACTTGAAAAATTCATAAGGAAATGGAAAATGAACAAAGAATCAAAACAAACTTACCTTGTCTGCCACCAGGTGCTTCCATAGGAATTAGTAAATCTTTTTTTTTGTGAAGATTTCCTTCACGTTTTTTCTTTGTTGTTGTTGTTTTTTCAAGGCTATGTTAGTATTCCTGATCTTTGTTGTATGCCTAAATTTAATTTAATTAAAGTTCAGAAGTATAGCATGTTCAGGCATACTGTACATCTGGTGTTTTAATAAAATGTCTGAAATGCCCTTTTTTGTTTTTATATTTTTGAACTAGTTTGTGTGAGGGAAAATTCAACATGACAAAGGATTTCCTTTTCTGATTCTCTCCTAATTTCTTCAACAAGATGACTGCCAATGGGTCAACAAGGACTTATCCCCTCCTCCTTGCTCATGAAAAAGCTTTGTGGAAAAACTTAACCCATGATGAGGTAAACCATTAATTTTGATTTTGTTTTTGATTTGTAATCCTTTGTTTGTTGTTATGTGTTATATTCTTTGGTCACTTAGGAATTTCTTTTATTTATTTTCATTTCATTTTAGGAGTTCGACTAAAATGCTCATGTTGTCTAAGTTTACATAGTACACCTAAATTTAATATGAATTTAAATTTAGGCATGTTGGGTATTTCAGGCGTACATGGTAATTCAGGAGTACCCTGAATTCAAGCAAATGCCACTAACTGAGCAGAATTTTAGATGTTGTTTTTTTTATTTATTATTAAAACATACTTCTCTTACTATTTGTTTGTTTATTTTTCATAGGATAGGGAAAGTGCACAGACCCACGGGTCTTGGTTTGGGGTCCTCATGATGTGGGGACATCTTTGCGAGAAGATGAAGACTAAGGTCCTAGAGATAGGGTTTGAACCTTTCTTGAGCATTCTGCTACTAAAGGCAGACAAAGCTTTGCTCATGGCATTGGTGGAGAGGTGGTCTCCTATCACATGTACTTTTCACCTACCTATGGGGAGATAAGGTTGCTCCCAACAGATTTCTACATGATGACCCATTTTCCTATGGGGGTGACCATCCTCCTTATGAGTTGGTCCCTTCTCAGGAGATGGTTAAGAGGTGTTTGGGGCCATAGCCCATATCTTATGACAGAGGGTTTAGAAGAGTTCTACTCTCTTGGTTTGAGAAGGAATATATCTGGGCTACGAATGAGAGTTCAGGAGTGGAGATAGGTTACTCGGTTTGAGCCTTTCTCCTTTATATGTTCACTCGGTTTGTCTTTAGTGGGAAAAGCGATCGGATTTTCCTTCAACTATCTCCCTGCCTTAGATAACTTGTCCAAGATCAGCACCTATGGTTGGGGTAGATCTACCATTGGGTGGATGTACTCCAATATGAGTGAGGTTGCCAACGGGGAGAAAGCCATGTTCCTTGGCCTTCACTTTCTATGGGAGGTAAAAGACTTGCAATTTTTATCATTGTGTTGTCTCTTTTTAACTTTTGTTTGTCTTGGTTAATGCATGCATTACTTCTTTTGTAGGTGTGGTGTTATGAGAGGTTGACTCCATTAGCTCCTTGCAGAAAGGAGAGAGATCTATTTCCTATGCCTTGTGTTGAGTGGTGGAAGACCTCTAACACTCGACCAAAGGCATGAAAGTCCATTTATGTGTTTAGGAGGGACCTAGACCAGATTACCGCTGCCCAGGTAAAGTTTAATTAATTAATGATTTATTATTGTGTTGTTATTTTTTTTTTACTTTTGTTTTAATAATGTTTGCTTTGTTTATAGGTTAATTGGGCTCCTTAGGCAGTTTTGGGGTTGAGTGGGGACTTGGCTTGAGAATTCTAGGTGGCCTTAGACTAGTTGACGTCTAAGATGGTTCTACTGGCCCCTTGAGAGGTTGAGTGGTATCTAGGGGAGATGTGTTATAGGTAGATAGCATCCCCCAAAGGGTTTGTAGTGCCTAGCTCTCCTCCCTGAGTGATTGATTCAGAGAGGGCTTTAGGCATGGGGAAAGTGGGTGAGCCCATTGACGCCTACTTGGTTCCTAATATGGACTATTTTGAGTGGTGGACCACTTAGACTTGCGGGCCCTTGAGAGGTCTAGTTGAGGGAGAGGTATATTATATTTGTTCATTTTATTTTTGTTTGTTGGTTGTTTACGGTGTTTTAATTTTAACTGTCATTTTTTATTTGGATAGGCTAGTGCTAGCATGATTAGCCAACCTGGGGTTGTGCCTCAAGGTGCAAAAGTCCCAGCTCTTGAGAAGAGAGGAAGAAAAAGGAGAACTCTGAGCAGGGGAGCATCAACTGAGAGTTTGTTGGGGATGCTCCCTACGATGGTCACAGTGACCGATACGAGGGGTGAGGTATAGGAGCTGCCCCTCTTGGACAACACAGTACCAGAGCATTGGGTTCCTCCCTCTTCAGTGACCTAGGTATTTTGTTTATTTTATTGTTTATTCATTTCTTTTTAGTCTTTTTTTTATCTTTTCTCTCTTCTTTTTTTTATGTATCTTGAGAAGCTTTCATGGGGGTTCTTGAGATGTTGGCCCAATCTCATGCCTTGATGAGGCAAGTATGCCATGATATGGGAGAGGAGCTCACTTCTCAATAAAGGAGATACAGAGCCCGCATTATTGAGGTTTCTTTTTTGCTTTTCTTTATTATTTTTGTTATTTTGTTTTCTTTTTTTTCTTATTTTCTGATTTCTAATTTATTTGTTGGTATTGATTTCAGTTGGGGGATATTCTCGGGGTAAGAAAAAGAAGATGACCGGTCATGAACATATGAGTGTTGAGGCAGCCGCAACAGTGGGCTTAGAACGCATTGAGAGTGTGTCGGTCGAGACTGGGATTGGTGTAGATTCTGAGGTTGCCAGGGACATCCCCATTACCGTAGGGGTTGAGGTAGAGATCATGGCTGATGTTTCTGCTACCATAGTGAAAGAGGCAGCACTTCCTCAAGATAAGGGGGAGGAGGGAGACTTGTCAGTGTCAGGGATAATACTTCCCCAACACAAGGGGAAGGGGGAGGCTACACCAGAAGGTGAGCAAAGTTTGGGGGACAGATACGACCTACCAAAGAAAGCATGTAGGTCAGAGACCTTCGAAGGGGTGGTTGAGTCGGATGACAAAGAGAAGTGAGGAGGACCCTACAAGCTAGGGATTTGTGTGTGTGTGTGTGTGTGTGTGTATCTATTGAACAGACGTGTAAATTTTGTAAAAGGAAGATGAAATGAAATGAAAAGGTTCTTTGTTTATTCATTTTTTATGGTTTGTGGTGTATGATGTGATGAATGAAAAGATTAATTACATACATAAATCTAGAAAATATTCTAAGTATCTATGAAAATAATAATTTTTTTTAAAACACAGATTGGACATAAATCATTGGTTCTAATAGTAACTCATGCAAACAATCAAGTAGAACGCAGTAGCAAACAAGTCTTATTTCTAGCCCTCTAAGCTATTCAAGTATTCCTTAAATAACTTTAAAATGAATATATGCAAGAAAAGTTTTTATTCAGAGAGATTGTATAAGGTTTCCTAGTCTAAACACTTCCCCGATTGCTCGGATCTTGGGAATAGTGATTAGGTTGGGTTACTCGGCCCGACCGTGCTGACGTAGAGCCACAGTTCAAGCGTTGTCCCCCATCCTAAATATTTTCCAATGTCGGTCCATTGGTGGGTAATGAACAAAATATAGGGCTTATGATGTTCATGCAAGATATGAATGAAGTGGCATATCTTATGGACTCATATGAAAAATAAGATGGAAATCAAACATGTTTCTCAAATAATTCATTTAAATGTGAATTTCGATCTTAATAACTAATTCAAACTGCTATAAAACTGATGTGAGCATGTTTTCTATCCTAAAATTGCAAGTTTGATATAGTCAGATGCAAGTATATCCTACTAATTAATGATATGTTTTATGATCTATGTGAACACATGCTTTATATCAAGAAATGAAATATAAACAAAAGAATATTTAATAAAATTTAAATATTGCCTATTCAAAGGTTAAATAGTGATCCCCAGCGTAGTCGCTATTTTGTGGGCATCACGGAAAGACTGGGTAAGTCTGCCCGCCCCACTTCGGGGAACCTTGCCCTGCTAATGTGGGTTGGCCTTGAGGCTTGGTTTGGAAGTCACCACCAACTCAGGCTTTTACAGATGGGGTTGGACGTCTGCTAGGAAAGGAGGATCACAGGCTTTTTAGGGTCTGGGCTTAGGCACTTGGGCCTAGGAATTGACTC
>JAOXJP010187327.1:0-12328 GCA_025762735.1 Platanus orientalis | reverse complement strand
ATCAAAAACCTCCAAAAAGTGAATTGATTCCACCCCCTGAGTGGTCCCATCAGGGGTGTGGTACAACGATATCATCCCCTCACCAGTGTTTACACGGGGCGGCTAGTTATTAATAATAATAATAATGTTTTTAAACAGCCACGCGTCACTTGAAGAATAATTGCAACAACCGAAAGAGGAGGGGTTCACCGAACCCAACCCAATCCACGTCCCTTCTTCCGCGTCGTCTCGACTCTTGAGTCTTGACTCGTGAGGGAGTATTTAAATTACATTAATATCCTTTGAGTTTTCAATAAACTACGACACTAGTTCTTGGGTTCCCAACCCGAATAACCTCTAATTTTGACATTAAAAAACCTGATTAACCCGTAAGAATTGTGAATAAAATGACCAATATACCCTCAACCCAATTGTTCGATCCTTTAATCATTGTTTATCGAAGGCCCAACGTAAAAACGTGCACCAAGTTTATGGCATGGACATTATACAAAAATCTAAAAGTCCTGCTCCTGCCCAAATTTAGTTGGAGTTTAAATTTTTAGGCATACGTGTAGCATTTCCAGAATAGTTGGACGTTAATATATTTTAACTTATTGCAGAGGATTCAGACTCCATTTTTGTACTTGCAGCTTACATATCTCATCAACATTTGATCAATCATGAAGCATATAATTTATGGGAGCAAATGTAGTGTCCAGGATTATGTATTTCCTACTGTGTTTTGGACACAGACTGATACATGGTGGTTTTTAAAATTTTTGTGCATCTTACAAATACAGAGCAAATATTCATTTGAACACTTTTTTTAGGCTTTTAATCTTATATAACCCACTTTTATGGGTACCTATTTTTTCATTTGAAAACTGAATTTACAGTTTTAACCCCATGCACTGAGCCTTTGTGCTTTTGTGTTCAAAACACAGTAGGACATACAAAATCCTGGACACTACATTTGATTCCATACTTTATACGGGCCTTGTTTGGATACATGCCCATGATACCATCAGCTTGTTTCATGGCAATTAAAAACAAAATGCTGAAAGCAAAACTTCCTCCCAATACTAATATAGAGGAGGAATTTTGGAGGAATTTTGTTGGGAGAAAATCCATCTTCCGTACTTTGTCTTGGGTTTGGGTAGTCCAGATAACTGAAACGAGTCTAGTACATGTCTCAATAAAGTTTACTTTTTACAAAATTTAAAAGGAATGAATTAGAAAAATCAAACTTTGTTGATACAATAATTGATAGTGCAATATAAACGTCTTATTTAACTTCAAGAATCACTAATCTCTTTAGAAGAGTTGTGCTACTCGATGTCAAACAAGTTCGTGATAGAAACTGAAAAATGAACTAAGTTTGATCCTCTTGAACGGAATTACAAATTAATTTACATTACTCCTACTTCTAAGATAGAAATAAAATTTGATATTGATGTAGAGGTCCTTTTTTCTTCCATTTTTTGTATATTTATATTGAATCAATTAGTTGTGGTAGTTGTAATTCATTCACGTCATTGGGTAGTTACTTCCACTTCTCACTCTTCCTCTTTGTTACAATCACTTCTTCCGTTCTTTATCATGACAACGAATTATCATCGTGCGGTGTGTAGTGACCCTGTTTTGCTTGCTTTGTGTAAGTGATGATTCATTTTTAATACATGTTGGATGTCAGGACACATGTCATAACTTTGGCTCCAATACATGTCTCTATTTGTTGATGTGTTTTTGAGTTAAATAAAATCCACGTGTTATTTGCCTGTAGACAGATTTTTGGGATTATGCCAACAAATTCCATAAAAAATTGCGTTCCTGTAAATCCTTTGGTTCTCACTTCTCCTTTCTCATCATTACCAAATCCTAGCTTTCTTAACCTGTCCAAATACCCCCATGATCCTCTCCATCTTGTGATGTCATTAAGCATATCTCACTGGTTGACATGTGACAAAAAATAAACAAAACTGAAAATGTGCAACTTAGTTTGTTGTTTTTTTAAATTTTTGTAATACTTATTGATCACTGAAATCTTCTAAACATTAATTGAATTTTAAAATTTTGGAGATGATAATTGAAGACAATCTCAGAAAGATGAGTTTCGAAAGAAAGATTGAGAACCAACGAATAGAAAGAGATCAAGGATAACTTGCAGAACAAGGAAACTTACAAAATACGCAAAGAAAGTTCCAAAAGAAGAACAGATAAACAATGAAACAAACAGATGGAATCATTCCCGGCTCACCCTCTTTGGTGCCTCATTTCATATAGATATATATATATAGAGAGAGAGAGAGACAATAACATATACGTCATCACTTTAGTTACATACATGTCAGCTACACCCACTAATAGTACCACAACTACTCTCTTGACTTACTTGCACTCTATCATCCCCCCTCAAGTTGAGGAGGGGTATAAGCCGAAACTTGGCTCTAAAACTCAAAAACTTAGGTAGAGACAGAGCTTTAGTAAGTATATCAACCTGTTGAAACTCAGTCGGAACATATCTCACAGATAAGAGCTTCTGAAGTAATTTCTCCAGAATGAAATGGAAGTCGATTTCAATATGTTTCATGCGTGCATGAAACACAAGAAACGACGCAAGGGAGATGGAGGCTTATTATCGCACCAAATAACTAGTGTGCTTGGCAATGGTAGGCGTAGCTCAGTAAATAGCATACAAATCCAACAAAGTTTAGCAGCTGTCGATGCCAACACTCTATACTCAGCTTTAGTCAATGAATGGGAGACAATTGATTGTTTACTGGATGACCACATAATCGGATTGTTACCCATATACACGCAATATCCAGAGGTAGACTTATGATCTGAGACATCTCCTGCCTAGTCAGCGTCACTATAGCCTTGAAGATGTAAAGAGTTTTTGGTCTAATGTAGGCTGGGATTAGTAGAACCAACGAGATATCGAAGAATCTGTTTCAAGGCTTGAACATGAGATAAGTGTGGCTTATGCATATGCTGACAAACCGTATTCACAGCAAAAGTGAGATCAGGTTGAGTGATAGTAATATACTGAAGAGCGTCGACTATACTCCTGTAAAAGTAAGGATCACTATATTCCGAGTCATCATGCAGTAGAAATTTCTTAGCTGCCATGGGTGTAGAGCTAGACTTTGCTGAAGACATGTTGGCATTTTTCAAAAGCTTGAGAATATAGCCTTGTTGGGAAAGGGTGATACCAGATGAAGTGTAGGTCACATATATGCCAAGAAATTGCTTTAGAGGTCCTAGCAACCGCATAGCGAATGATTGTTAAGCTCATGAAGAATACTTTTAATAAACTCACCGTCATTGCCAGTCACCAAAATATCATCAACATATATAAGGATTATAACAATGGAACTGGGAAAATGCCGAACAAACATAGAGTTGTCACACCGACTCATTGTAAATGCCTAAGAAAGCAAAAACTAAGATAACCGGGAGTACCAAGCGCGAGGGGCCTGTCGCAAACCATAAATGACATTTTTCAAACAACAAACGTAATTACGAAATTGAGAGCTTATGAAACCTTGCAGTTGATCCATGTGAATATCTTCATAAATATGGCCATGTAAGAATGCATTTTTGACATCTAATTGATGAATTGACCAAGAAAAGTGTAATGCTCGAGAAATAACCAGATGAACAGTAGTCATCTTTATAATTGGACTGAAAGTATCTTCAAAATCAAGTCCAGGATTTTGATGGTAGCCATTGGTGACAAGATGTGCCTTGTGCCTAACGACATTGCCCTTTGAATCACGTTTCAGATGAAAAATCCATTTGTTGCCAAGTATTCTCTTATCAGATGAAGGAGGGACAAGAACCCATGTACCCTATTTAAGAAGGGCTTGATACTCCTCATTCATGGTCTGACGCCACTCAACTAATTTAGCCGCTTCTCTATAACAATTTGGTTCAACATCAGATGTGGATTGAGCATGAAGAAACATGACCTTCTTAGGCTTTGTAATACCAAGCTTGGAGCGAGTGAGCATCAGATGTTGATTTACAAAAGAATTGGGTGCCTCAGTGACAATTGTAGAACTTAAAATGCTAGGGTGAGAATCATGTTCAGATGGATGATGTTCAGGTGAATAAGGCATAGGAGATAACTTGCATGGGTCAAATGGCTGAAGAGAAGTATTTAAAAGACCTCCATTATGCACTTGTGTAGAAGACGGTTGAAGTATACATTGATCTGAAGACTGTAATGAAGAGTTATGACTTGATGCCCAATCTGAACAATTTGACTTCATAACTGAGTCCTTTGAAAGACAAAAATCAAAGGGTTGAGACCCTAACCAAGAGAAAGACACCTCATCTGACAGACCCAAATTGAACTAGTTGTGACCACTAGAAGCTGTAGATTGTGTAGCATGAACAACTGAACTAGGAAACTTCGACAAAGGTTCCAACCCCAAAATCAGTAAACCCGGACATGGTTGGTGATTGGAACAGAGATTTGTGGCAAAAGGAAAATCAGTCTCACGAAACTGAACAAAATAGCTTGTGTAGACCTTACCTGTTAGAGGATCAAAGCACCTGTATCCCTTTGTAGTTGTGGAATATCCCAAAAATATGCATCGCACAGACCTTGGTTCAAGCTTGCTCATAGAATTTGGACGTGTCCATGGGTAGCATGCACAGCCAAACACCTAAAGAAAGTTATAGTCTGGGTGTTGCTTAAAAAGAAGGAAGTAAGGAGAGCGACCCTGTAAAACAAAACTAGGCATTTAGTTTATCAAATAAACCGTTGTTAAAGGAGCCTCACCCCAGAATTTAAGTGGCAAAAATTTAGTCTGAAGTAAAGTAACTATGGTTTCGACAACATGTCGATTCTTTCGTTCCACGATCCCATTTTGGGCTGGAGTGTAGGGACATACAATTTGATGAGTAATTCCATTAGTTAAGAAAAAATTATGAAAACTAGTGTTCACGAATTCCCCACCGCCATTTATACGAATTAGCTTGATCTTAGTAGATAAAAGGTTCTCAACTTGCAGTTTAAAATTCGTAAAAACAGTAAAAACATCAGATTTTCTTTGTAATAAAAACAACCAAGAAAATCGACTGTAATCATCAACAATCAAAAGAAAGTATGAAAAACTAGAGGGAGTTAACGTGTTTGTAAGTCCCCACAAATCCATATGTAAAAGTTGAGAGGAAATTTTGAAGATGTTACAGACAAAGGTAAGGGAAGCCTATGTGCCTTAGAAACATTACAAGAAACACAGTCTTGAGAACAAACATGAGGCAAATTTAATGATCGAAGTACTATACTCTAAATAGAAGACGCTGGATGGCCCAACCGCTGATGCCAGAGGTAGGAAGTTTGTTTTGCAACTGTAAATGCTATTGGACATAGGATCTTTGAAGGTAATAATGGCTTGAGTTGATACATCTCATCTCTACATAACCCTCGAAACATCACCCTCTTCGAGTTTCGGTCCTGAATGGTGACACATTCATTGTCAAAAAAAAATTCACAATGATCATCTTTTGACAATTTATGCATAGATAGAAGATTAGCATAAAGTTTGGGCACATGAAGAACATTCTCTAGTTTTAGTTGAGATAGGGATGTATGGATAGTACCAAAACTAGTGTGATGAATCGGTAGTTGTTGCCCATTTCCTACTGTAACTTGAGCAGATCCACCATATGGAGAATGTAGCGAGAGATTCGCCAAATCTGGCGTGATGTGATTGTTGGATCCGCTGTCCAAGTACCAACTTATAGCTAGAAGATGTGGAATAGAAGATTTTGGTGCATGAAACATAGTGCTATGAAAAACATTTGGTTGTTGTGTATAACCAGATAAGGGATTGGAAAAACTTGGAGCAGAAATGTAATAAGATGTAGGCCGTGTAGTAGGAACCACATAATGTGGATGAAAACTCCTTGATCTTGGATTGTATCCCATGTTGGGATGCTGAAAACTTGGGTCCATACGAAAATAACAATCATACATTGAATGCCCTTGTCATTTACAAAGTTGACAGAACAATTTGGGGCGGCGTCCATGGCCACGTCCTTTGGAACGAGCACCTTTAGAAAGCTCCTTAAACTTCTCATCCTCATTGTGAACAACTTGAAATGTTTGTTATAGGAAAATTATTGTTGTGAACAAAGCCACTGGACTCTTGAAGGCTTCTATTTGTTGGTCCTCAATTAAGAGGAGTTCTTGAAGCTCTGTGATAGAAATCCTAGAAGGTCTTGTGCGAATAGCAGTTTTAAACGAGTTGAACTCTTGAGGAAGACCATTAAGAGTGAAAAGCACAATGCCCTCTTCCTCAACAGGAGCTGATACAACAGCTAACATATCACTATTTTTTTTTATATCTTGAAGATAATGAATCATAGGTGAATTACCTTTTTTTAGCGTCTAGAGTTTAGTCTTCAGTTGCAAGACATTAAAGCGTGAAAGAGAAGAAAATTATATACGGCAAGACCGGTTCAGTTACTGATGCAAAAATGCAACTCAGTAATTGCTTGTCCAGGATTTCCCATTCCGTGAACAGGAGATTAGGTTCAAATAATCTTGTTGTGCTTAGACAAGTTTCAGAAGGAGGAATGTAAGAATCTTCCAACAGAAAATAGAGGCAATGAGCCTTTATGGCCGTAACAAACTGTGATCACCATATAAGATAACTCTCGGTTGACAGTTTCACAATGATGAGAGAAGAGACATTAGAAACTAAAGACTTCGCAAGATTAAACGAAGAAAAATTTATTTCGGAGGAATCACTAGATCCGGAGTTGTTTGACGATCCAGAGGCCAAACCATCTGTTGTAGCTATTGTAGTGCCAACCATCGTTGAGATCAACTTTTCCACAGACAAGAAGACACAAGATTTTAGATCTGAATCGTAGATCAGAGAGTTTTTAGACCGAACTTCTAAAGCTTTGAATCGTAGATCTGAGAGATTTCAGACGTGAGAGATCAACTTTGAATTTTAGATCTAAAACCGTAAGACAAGAAAATTAGCAGAGAAAGAAGTAGAAGAGACAAACAGATCACAGCTCAAGCTTTGAATCTCTGATACCATGAAGACAATCTCAAAAAGATGAGTTTCGAAAGAAATATTGAGAACCAATGAACAGAGAGAGATCAAGGATAACTTGCAAGACAAGGAAACTTACAGAACATGCAAAGAAAGTTCCAGAAGAAGAACAGAGAAACAATGAAACAAACAAATGGATTCATTCCCGGATCGCCCTCTTTGGTGCTTCATTTCATATATATATATAGAGACAATAACATACATGTCAGCTACACCCACTAACAGTACCATGACTACTCTCTCGACTTACTTGCACTCTATTAATAATTACTAGTCCAAATATTTTTATGTTGTTTTTGTAATAAGAACTTGTGCTTGACACACTATTGCCAAACGTGTTTAGGGTATTAAGTACATAGATAATAAAAACCCAAGGTGACCGGGCATTCCTAATCTGGCACATATCCAAATAGGGCTAGAGTTTTTTTCTTTTATTTTTTATTTTTTATTTTTATCAAACAGGGCTAGGAGTTCGAAACATGGACTGGGTGTAAGAGGAAGGTTCTTAAGTAAAGCAATTAACCGTCTCTCCTAAAACCCTAAGGTAATAGGAGAGGTTAGAGTTAAGATAATATATTTTAACACTCCCCTTTCAAGGTGTTGAAATCATCTACTGCAGCGTGAAGTGTGGTAAAGTTTGGCATCATCTACAGTGCGACACATGCCCCTAAAAATGTGAAAATCACCATCCAAAAAGTGAAAATGATCAATCAAATTTTTTCTCTCCAATTTTTAGGGGTACATGTCGCACTGCAGATGATGCCCAACTTTATCACACTTCACTCTGTAGTAGACGATTTCAACTCCCTTTCAAGAGGGACACTCTTGGACAATGAACATGGGGGATTTAGGTGCGAGTCACATAACGTGCATACATGTGCACAGAGAGCTCGGGAGAATAATTGTACCCTAAGGTAGTTGGAGATGTTAGAGTAAATTTACTTAATATTTCTCAACAAAGGGTATTCTGATAATTGTACATAAAAAATGTAAAGAAAAACGTTATAAGAGTCAAAATGTATGGGGGTTAAGGCGTAAATCAGGGACAAAATGAGGGGCGATCTGGTGAGTCCATATCAAAAGCAGTTTCTCCCTCTTTCCCCACGTTAATATATAATTGGTTACGTTGCAGGTCAAGGAGCTCAACACCCTCTCTTATCCAGAAGAAGAAGAAGCCCTCTGTCTCTATCTCTCTCTCTCTCTCAAATGGGGTCGATGGTAGAAGATGGTGATATGGGTTTGGAGGAGGGGATGTTGTGGCTTCCTGTGGATGTTCTTGACGAGGCATGCGAACCAAAGGTCTCGTATCCAACTTCATTTTTTGATTCTTACGTTTATATGATAATTTCTTGTTGGATATTGATTTTGGGTTGTTTCCAATCGACTCATTTGTCTCAGGAAATCTTGGGTCGTCGACAACACCACCAGCATCTTCTCAATACTTCTTCAAAGCCAGTTCCACGGGTACTCTTTGCTTTTCTTTTCTGTACTTCACTTGAGAGAGAGAGAGAGAGAGAGAGAGAGAGAGAGAGAGAGAGATGATCACTATTTTTTATTTTTGGAATTTGAAACTTTTGGGTACTTAAGATTGATATTTTGTCATGTTTAGAACTCTAGGTTGGTTTCAGGTTTGATTGATCTTTGAAGGGTCTTCTAATAGTTGCTTCACCTCCCCAACTGCTTTTGCCCTATCCTTTCTTTGTGCGGACAAGTGTTATATATATATTGGGTCATTACATGAAGTAATCAAGGGGTGTTTTATCAAAATGAAAAAAGACCTAAACCAAAGTGAATTGACCAAAATATTACCAGTGAAGTCTCCTATCCCTGGTGGTGTAGCAAATTTGCTTGGGTAGATGCATGGGCTGAGTTGGATGCATCTGTGCCTCTTCCCTTTAAGTCTCCTGCCCTTAAAGTCTTGCTTATCATCTTGCCTGGGTTGCTGTGTGACATGTATTTCAGAATATCAAATATAGGTGGATGCCTTTCACTTTTTTTTTTTTTTTTGTGTAGCACTGCAGTGCACGACAATAGGCAAGACTTTAAGGGCAGGAGAGGATCCTGACTCCAGAGGGACTTCTGCTTAAGATTAAATTTGACTTCCATAGGAAATCATTTCACCCATACTGCATATATGCAAGCACATGTTTAGAATTTACTTCTGGCATGTACAAACTGACCATCATTTTGCTCTTAGAATGACTTCTATTGAGAACTTATATCTCTCAGAAGTCCTTCACTTCCTAAAACTGCTTAGGCCTACATCTCTGACTTTGAGACACTAATTGTTGCTTTTATGTGATAATAATTTATTAGCATTCCTTCTCAAAATCTGGCTCAAAATTGCATAATAAACCGAGATATCCGGCAAATTGGGCATCTGGAATGCGAGCCATCTTTCTAGACTCCGGCCAAAGGTCCTGCGGTACCGGATTTTTCCTCCCTCAAAGGGAAGGTGTCAACTTACAAACAAGTAAAAAGCCAGGTAATTAAATTAATTTTGACATTTCCTTCTCTCAGAATGGTTCTTACTGGCTTAACAAGTAGGAATTCAAATGAACCCTGAAGGTGTAAAAAAAAAAAAAACAAAGAATCAACACATAGTAAATTATTTATTAAGAGTTAAGAAAGAATCATTAAATTTTAACAATACAAAATTTTGTGCAGCTTGCTCACCAGTGCTTCTCCCTTCTCGTGTCATTCAAGCCCTCAACCTCAATGTGCATGCATTAGGGTCCCAACTCATACTTCAACGAGGTTAATCTTTCAAACTACTTCTTACTTAACTTCGATGCCTAGCTTTCTCCACCCTCCCATTTTCTAGGGGTGGCAATGTTTGACACGACCTGTGAACCCTACACTAATCCAACATGAAATAAGTGGGTTAAGGTTGACTGTAAACGTATTTCGGATCAAAGCGGGTTAGCGGGTTGACCTGCTTTAACACAGTTAATAAATGGGTCAGGTTTGGGTTGACCCATATAGTCAGTCGTATACCTTTAGCTTGACATGATACAAATCTGACCCGCCAACACAAATTACCACATAACCTGCAAACCTGACACAAAATAAGCGGGTTAGGGTTGGCTCTAAATGTGTTTAGGGTCAAAACGGGTTGATCCGTTTTGACATGATTAATAAATAGGTCGGGTTTGGATTGAGCCATATAGTCATATACCCTTATCTCAACACAACGCGAGCCCGTCCCGCCAACACTAATTGCCACCCCTACCTTTTTCTACAACCTCAAGCTAATGAAATATATTATCATCAATATTAGTTATTGCTAATAATGCTATTTGTCTGCAGATTTAAACATTAATCCGAAAAAAGGTGGGAGAGATTCATTTAGCAATAAAAATGGCAACGATGTTCTTGATGGCGTCTCATTACAACGTTGTGTCTACTCACAAGCTGGTAGCTCTACCCGGGAGATATTTCTTCCAAAGGAATGGAGTTACTAGCTCTAATTAATGGGGAATTGCTCCAATTGCACCCATCCAAGTTAGAGCAGAAAAGGGTCTTGTTTGATCTTAATTGCTATTAATAAAGTAACATGTATAGTTGATGAACTGATTAATAATAGCAACAGATGGCCATTCTAATGATGTCTTTATAGCATAGACTTCATGTGTTTGAATCATCTCCTGTCTAAATGGAGATGTCAGGCCAGTACCAATTAATGCATGACAGTAAATAAGCTCTATGCATTTATCAAAGTACCCTTTCGGCGGCAGTCATCTCATTTTGTGCTGGTTAGATACTGGTGTCTCTCCATTCAAACTGGAATTGATTCGAACCAGGGCTGTCAACGGACGAATACGAACCGGATTGAGGCATATCCTGTATTGGTATTTGCTTATTTAATTGAGAATATCGGATTAAATTCCAATATTTTGTGGATATTTAAAAAAACAATAAGAACCTAGGAATTATAGAGATGGAGAAGATTAAGAGATCAAGAAGCAAATGGGGAACTAGTTACTAGGAGCTTTCTTTCATTCAAATTGAGAGTGGGAGATGAGAAATGGGTTAAGGTTATAGTATTCATATGTTGTATTCCAGATAACATGTTCTATAACATTATTATATAAATATTAATTATATATTAATTTCAATAGATTCAGATATTTAGCCGAATAATCGAATCGGATAGATGCATTCAAATTGAATATTATTGGATCAAATATGAATCAACTATGGATAATAATCAGATAGTTGATAGCCCTAATTTGAACCCATACTTAATAAGTAAACGACAAAGCAAATATTGCTGTAGTATATAAATTCGAGGGAGATCAGTAAACAGCAGCTTCTATACTTAATAACTCAACTCAATAAAGCCTTATTGTAATAAATTCGATGCATTGCAGAGAGAGATCCTTTAGGACTACAGTACCTGAATCTGCTCCTAACCATTGTAATGTCCTATAGTGGATCCAATGGATTGGCGAATAATTTAAATTTAGGACTATGTAAATTGAATAAGCAGAGAAAAAAGTTAGATAGCATTAGCCAATCCCTTGGCTGGCACCTCAGATTTGGTGCAACCCCTAAAGTGAGACTGACATTAGGGACAGACACATCAGCACCAAAAAAGTGACTTAACTTTTTGGAAGATGCTTTTTGACTTATTGGTGCTGATTCGGCTGCTGATGTCAGTCTCACCTTAGGCTGACCTCAGGTGGTGGCACCAAATCCTTGGGGCTTGGCTGGTGGGGCTTAGTCAGATCTTCGGATATGGCTGAACTAGATCATAGAAATATGAAATACATGAAATACCTAGGAAATGGAGTAAGAGTTAAATATATAGAGTATTAGACGAGAAATTAAGTAAATATGTGAGAGAGAGAGAGAGAGAGAGTATCAATTCAAAGTAAAAGGGTATCTTGACAAACGCATCAAAGTAACAAAGGACCCATTTCAACTATATTGTAAGAGAGAGAGAGAGAGGCGTGAATATTGATATTTTGTGGAGTTAGAATATTACTGATGATCCAATGAGGTACTGGTGACGGTTAAGCTTGGCGGCGGTGTCATATTTAAAAAAATGAAACTTTAATCTTGGGTGAGAGTTTTAATTAACTCCGCCAATGTTTGTATCTTCAGACATTACCGGTTCCAAGCTCGGATAAAGGAGGAGGGTGGCGTCAAGTTGAGAGTCGGCCTTAATAAACTACTCAAACTATTAAACATGAATCCTGAAAATACGTTATATCGATCTAATACTAGGACGTACCCTTTAAGCGACGTGCCTCATTCCC
>JAOXJP010187305.1:0-12328 GCA_025762735.1 Platanus orientalis | reverse complement strand
CGAAAAATGATAAATGCCCCCCAAAAAGTGAAAATCACTTTTTGGTACTGACATGTCAGGTCCTCTGGTGCCGTTTTTACGGTTCTCACGAGATTCATTCTCACATAATCCAAGCCCATTTTATATATTATATATTTTGACCATAGTAACGTTCAAAGAAGATAAAATGGGCTACTGGGCCATTAGGTGTTAGGCCTGTTTTTCTTTTCTTTTTTTTCTTTTTTTTTTTAAATTGAGCTGAGTCTAGCCTGAGCCTAGCTTTACAAGTCTGAGCTGAGTCTAAGCTTGGAATTCATGTGACGAGCCTGAGCCAGGCTGGGCAAAGCTCAGCTCATTGACAACCCTAAACCCCAATCCTGATGTTAAGCCCGAATTTAACCTTGGGTTATGCTCTTGTTGATCTTGGTCCAACTCATGGTCATACTTTATTCGAGAGATTAATAACGGTTTTCATTTCATCAAGTCAACCCAAGGCCCGCAGATTAAAACTGGCGGGCGTTGATGTTTGTTTCTCAAGGCCGGGTCAGCCCAGAGAATATAATGTTGCCTCAGTCCTATTGAGGAGCCCGGGCACGGACACCCCTACGAGAAAAAATCTTCTCCTGCCCAAAAATTATTCCGTTCGAACAGGAGATGGACACAATACCAAAAAAACAAGAAAAGAAGTTAAAAGACACATCTCCTGTCCTGACAGATTAATCTGTGGGCAGGAGAGGAACCACTGGGCACTGAAACATAATGGTCTAATCCTATGGGTTTTTTTTTCCAACAAAAAGAAAGGCTTAATAATGAGATTTTAAATAAAGACTCTCACCATTGTTGTGTATCGATGGATACCACCACTCGTTCCAATCAGATTCAGATCAATCTTTTTTCACCTAACCCAAACAAGGCAGATGTGTCCGTCCAAGAGAGTGGTCATGTATTCAACACCATTTGCCCTATTTGTCAGTATTATGCAGTGTGTAAGTGGATGTCTTCCTCTCCCGCCTCTGTTACAGGTTCTATACAATGATGCAGCAGTCAATGAGCCCAAATGGCCCTATCATTAAATTAATAAATAAATAAAAAGGTAGAGAATTGCAATTTGATGTAGAGGGGTAGTCGTATCTGTGGATAGTGGATACCCATGACTATATCCAATCCTTAGGAAAAAAAATATATATATATATATATTTGGTAAATCCTTAGGAAAATATTTGTTCCAATAATAAAAAGCAAGTACGAGAAATTAAAATTAAAAAAAATTTTATACCAATTTGGAAGAGAGAGAGAGAAAGAGAGAGAGAGAAAGAGAGAGAAAGTCGGTGGACAATTGGACATCACTGGTCCAAACTCCAAACCGATGGTTACACCTACAAGTAAATTAGGTAGAACACAGCTAGCTACCTTGGCAGCAGATACGGCAAATTGTCCAGGCGACGTAAGTATGGGAGGCCCAATAGTCGTAGTACAGCCTCTACAGTTCTCTGATAAACCCACAGTTGCAGCTGTTGGATTAGGTTACACAGTATGTGTACCAAAAGAAGAGCATATAACAAACATAGGAGCCACCTAAGCGTATCCGGCAGAAGTAGTGACGCAAGTGAACCCAACGTTAATGCTCCCGAGAGGTCACCCACATGGCCAGAAACACCAACGTAGGCGTCAGGAACTACTGTTTCAGCTACGCATGCCAAGTAGTATACGATGAGTGTAAGGATAGCAGTGATCATGGTTTTGGGGTTCGTTTCAAAGGAAGACGCATTTTTGGTTCCGCATTTCAGTTGGAGAAGTCCCACAAGAACCGGAAGCATGAAGTGGAATAAGGCATGGCGTGTTGTTGACGGAAGGGGTGGTGGCAGGAGGGAAGGCCGGTGGTCGTCGAGAGAAGATGCCATTATACTGGCAATGTCTCCCAAAGTGATCAGTGTGAACCTTTTTTTATAATTCGATCTTCATGTCGGTTTGCAGAATGTCTCCCAACGACAGGATGTCCCCACCCCCAGTTAGAGGTGACGTGAACTTTTTTATTTTTCCTTTTATAATTCGATTTTCATGTAGCGGTGTGGCACTGTGCATCTGCAACAAGCTTAAAATACATTAAGGGAAGCTGCTGTCAAAGAATGACATGTGGTTAAGAGTGAGCCACTTTTAAGTTTACAACATGACACGTGTATTAAAACTCCTGCCCAAAATAGAAAATTTGATGTTTTTGTATACATGTTCTGTTTTGATGGCAGTTTACAGCTAATGTATTTTAAGCTTGTTGCAGAGGATTTGCTCTCACTCAACATGTCTCAAATATTTTTGTGACTTCCTTTGGTCCACACTTACCCCAAAAAAAACTGAAAGTCATCGTTCAAATCACCATCCCCAGTCGAACTGGAGAGATACCGGGTTAGTACCAATCAATGAGTGACATGAATCCTAACAGAGGTGGCTATGCTTAAATGCACCGGTTTAAATGCAGCTTATATTACCAAAATATCTTTTTGTTGGTGTTGGATTGGTAGTTGCATGATATCTCTCCAGTCGGATTTGAGGTTTCAAACTCAGTCGGGGAAGATAAGTTACAAAGGATGTCCCAAAAGTGCAATGGATTCTTGAAAAGAAAATGAAGATTAGTGGTGGGGGATATACGGTCAGGGGTTCAATGGTCGAATGATTTAGATAATGTTGGGTTTAATGGGAGGTTATGGACAATTGATTACCTAATCTTGGGTTTAATGGACGACTGATTCAAAAGCTAAAGGAGGAAATATAAATAAAAATATAAAAAGCTAGCAATAAAGAATTACAAATCAACGTAAAAAATCAAAGTCAAGTGCAGTATGACGCTGGTAGAGAATCGAAATCTAAGAAGATGTAAAAGCACAATCCATTGATACCGACCACTACAGGATTTCTTAGAAGCTTCATTCCTAAACTAGGAAGCACGGATACCCCCAAAATCTTTAGTGTATCTGTGTCTGACACGTATTTATATCTGATACTCCGAGGATACCTCTGCATGTGGACCTATGGCTTGTTGGAGATTTTTTTTTTTTGACAAGTAACAAATGAGAAATAGAGTTTGTGGAGTAACTCAGCACATAGTTTTCTTTTCTCTTAGTTTTTTTTCTTTTTCATTTTCATTATAATATTTTTGAATTCTTAGTACTTTGTATTCTAAAGGCTAAACATTATTGTATGAATATGAATGTGCTTTTTTGTTATCTATTGGTATTTTTATATTAGTTTTAAAAATATTTTCAAACATTTTGATGCATGTTATTTATTTTTTAACATAAAATTAACATAAAGCAAGGTTTACCGACTCAGATTTTTTACTTGACTTTAACAACTCAGGAGTTAAGTCAACTCGGGAGTCACTAGAGCCAACTCAGGGAGTCGTATCACTTTTTATTTTTATTTTTATAAAGTATAAAAAAAGTTAAAATTATGTATAATATTTTGAATCAAGTATTATCCATTTTTTTAATAAATATAAATATTTTGTAATATCATAATTTGAAAATCCAAAAATAAACTATACAAACTATTAATAGTCTAATACCATAGCAAGGAAGATGTTATTAATTATAAACTTTAAAGTCTAAACTAAAAGAAAAATACTATTAATATTAAAATATTGAAAACCAAAGTATATATTCTCAAAACATAAGCATAAAAATAAAATACCATTTAATCTCTCAGGTTTAAGTCTAAATAGTTAGAAGTTCTAGTTAAAAGTCTAATCTTCCTACCACTTTAGCATTCATTCTTTCAAGTTCTTTATTTTTTCTTTATTCTAGGCTTTGAATGTCTTTGAGAACTCATTTGTTGGAGACTTTGGAAAAGAAACCTCAAGACACCCCCCCCTAAAATAGAGTTTCTTGTTGTGTTCCAGTTTGGCTTTGGGTTATTTTAAAGTTCACAAGACTCGCGTAAGTCACATGAATCAGTTTGAGTCAAATGAGTATACCTGAGTTAGGAACTTGACTTAATGAGTTAGGTATGATTCACAATAACATTATTCGACTCGTGAGGCTTAAGAGTGGAGTCAAGGAGTTAACTCGGGGAGTTGGCAAACTATAACATAAAGTTTAAATAAAAATATTAATTAATTAATTAATTGACATATCGTATCCTAGTTTTTCAATAATTGCCATGTCGCCATATCCCTATCGTATTGTACCCGTGTCCCATGTCAGTGTCCATGCTTCATAGTTCCTAAATGATCTGCTATGACTTTTTGCAGCATTAACAAAAAACAAAAATCCCATGCTTTTGTTCATGCTACAAAAAGACAACAAAATTTCTCACAAGCGATCTTTGCTCTATTAGTTTTGATAAAATTTATTGTAATTTTAATGTTTTATATCATTTGCATCAAAGAATGATTGTCTATTTTTAGACAAACCTCTGAAGGTAGCGTACCATTGATTGACACATGATGTGTTTGTTTGTTTTCCACCTTTACATATTTCGTATTTTTAAATTTCGTTGCATCAAGTGCTTATGGGACATGGTGGTCATGTTTTTTATAGTTTTCTCATTTGAAAAAGATTCCTTTTATTCACATGAAAAAACCTTTTATATTACTTTGGAGACTATATAACCATTGTCACATTATAAGGTGGAGGATGACTAATTAGGTATCTTATATTACAGGCATGGTTTTGAGAACCAGACCTGCCATCGAACCGGCAAGGTGGACTGTCTGGGTCCAACCGGATTTGACCATTGGTTTACATGATCTAACCACAGTTCGCCTTAAACATAAGTAAAATGTAATTAAATACTAGAAAATGAAACATTTCATAATGCATTAGAAGGCTTATGATAGGATTTCTAATTTTTAGACATACAAAAAATGTAATGAAATACCGAAAAATAAAACAATTCATGGAAAGTGGGATTGGAATTTGGAAAGACACATTTCTAATTTTTTTTCTTCTTAATTGTTAAAAATAAAAAATAAAAAAACCAGTTGGGTTTGTTAGAACCAGGTTGATAAAAAAACCAAACGGTTTTCATTGGTTTTGCCCAATTTTGTTGGTTATATACTGTTTTTAGCAGATTAAGCTTCTATAGAACCATTTAGGGTGTTGATTCCGGTCAAACTGGGTCTAGCCACCCAATCCAGTATGGTTTTCAAAACTATGATTACAGGTAGGGGTAGGGATATACATAGACTGTACTAATCTAAACCCAGCCCGACCCCTAAACTGGGCCCAAGAAGACCAGTCCAGAACTAGGCCCAATAGAGCTCTAGGCCTAAATTAAGGTCCGATCTTATGTTTGGGCAATACTCGAGCTTACCTTGGCCTAGTCCAAGGCCCAAGAGCTCAATTTTAAAGCCCAAGGCTTGATTCCCCTTATATAGAAATATAGAGTTTTTGTATAAATTTAACAGAAATATAGTTTTTTTAATAAATTTTTATAGTAATATGGAATTTTTTTGTAATTTTTCTGTTTTATATAATTTACCAATGTACCTTGTGTCGGCCTAAGCCCTACCTGAGGCCCATAGATTAAAGTTGGGCTAGGCTTGGGCCTTGATTTCTGATTTTCCTCTAGGCTCGAGCCCATAACATACAAAGCTGGGCTTAGCCCGAGTTGGCACACCCCTAGGTAGAGGCTTTAATGCTAAGTGTGTTCTAAAATAAAGAAAAAAAGTGGGACTTATGTTTAGTCCCACATTAGTTAGAATGAAAATTGGGGAGAGGTTATATGTTCTCATCCCCATGCTTCATGACCTCTCCCATGTGAGGTGTTGTAAATAGGCCTGTCAATTGGGCCAGGCTAGACCCGAGCCCAACTTGACCGGCCTGAAGAATGAGCGGGCTGGGCAAGTTGAACTTCGGGCTGGGTTGGGCAAAGGCCCAAGAATTAGGCCTAAAGTGATTTATGGGCTGGCCTCGGGTCCAAGACTCATTAGCCCAAAGTCCAGCCCAACCCAAAGTCTATATCTAATAAGGGGTTCAAAGCCCGATCCTAAACTAAGTGTGATCTTAATACATGAGTGAGCCCAATTTCTTAATTTGAGTGACCTTAGCCCAAAGCCCGTCTTAAAGTATATAAATTCTAAATAATTTATTTCATAAATTTAATTTTTAAAACCTATGGACCCCAACTTAATTTGATATGTTTCATAAATTTGACTTTTCAAGCTCATGGGCCTCAACTCAATCTAAAATTTTCTATTGGGCTATTAACTTTGGGCCAACCCAAACTTAGCTTGAAGCCCAATTTATGAAATCGGGCTAGGCTCGGGCTAAGTTCAGGCATGGGTTTGGCTTGGGCTCAGAATTTTTTTTTGGATTGGGCTTGGGTTGACCTTAGCCTGCCCTAGCCCAACCCGATTAACAGTCCTAGCTGTAAAGAGGTGGATTTTATCTTAAATTCTTTGATCTTATCTCTGGTATGAGTGAGTGGACCTCGCTTGTCATGTCCCTTTCTTTCCTTGTACTCTAAGTACCACAAGCTGAGAAGAACAAAAACTAACATATGCATTGAACATACATGTGCACGTGTATGGGCTCAGGCTAGGGCTTGGGTGCTTGGGGCATACTTTAAAATTTGCACTTTTTTCTTATGAAATTGCTTAGGAATCACAATATTTTTTTTGACAATTTAGATAAGGCTTGATGAATTATGTAGTGTGATGAGACCAAACTACAAAGTAGACTGATCAATCACTGAGAACCAAGGTATGAATTCCCACAAAACCACAAGTAAAAGAGAGACCAAACCCACAAGTAGAGCAAAGGTAAATCTACGAGTGTGGAAACTGGTCCAAAGTGGTTGTTTTCAAGAGTGGACCAAGGTAGACTAAGTGCACAAGTAGTACAAATGCGTTGGAAGTGGGAAAAGTTTATGAATAGAGTAAAATCCACAAGTGTGCAATGGTAATTAAGTATGAATGAGCAAAATTCACAAGTAGTACAAGTAATGAATTCATGAGTTGAACGCTTGTGACCAAAGCCCACAAGTAGACCAAGAAAGGCCTTTGCACATACACCTCGGGCCCATAGCCCAACAATCCATCATTAACATGCTTGAGATGACTAGAACAATCCATAAGAGGTGAATACATAGTGGGTTGTCGACCTAAAAATCATGTGGGAAGATGGATGCGACAAAATCCATCATCATTGTCTATAAAAATGGGCTAAGTGCTCATTTGTTGAGCAAATAGAAGAGCCCCCAAAGAGAGAAGACTCGAGGCTTATGAGAAATCTTGAGAAATAGGAAGACAACCATTGACAACATATTTATTTTCTCTCTCCCTCTCTCTCTTCTATTCTTGGATTAGCGTTTAATAACACTAGGATCCCATATAACACTTGAATCAATGTCATTTCCTTCAATCGAAATAGTTTGGATCCTCATGCTTGAAATCAATGGGTTTTCCTTAAGAAAAGCCACCTGGATATGTGGATGACTTCCATTAATCCTCATGACGAATAATCTATCAAAATCAAAATTTTGAACCTTAGATAGGTCTAGAGTTCAAACCTACAACTCAACATTATTATTATTTTTTAATTCATGGGCCGGCCTGAAGCCTAGTCCGATGCCCGATCAATTAATGAGGGTCAGACCCAAACCCCAGCCCGAGCCCACCCCTATGGGCCCAAGCCCTGGCCTAAATCCGGTCTATAATTTGAGGGCCAGGCCTGGGCCTACCATGGGCTGGCCCATGCCCACCCCTAAAATTAACACCAACGTTTTTTTTGGTACAGCCACGTGGGCCTACATCATGACAACAGCACAAAGCGGGATCCCCCTCGGATTTTGTACCCACAAAAGATGTGTGCATGGACTAGGGTGCGGACACATCAGTGCCGACAAGTGATAAGCGCACCCCAAAAAAGTGTAACTTACTTTTCAGTGCTGATGCACGTCGATCAAACCCCTGGTCCATGCGCACGCCTTGCACACATCTTTTGCGCGCACAAAAGATGGCCTCAGCGGGATCAACCTGAGCCAGTCAGAACCCGAGCAGGCAACACCACTATGCACTGCTCACCCCCCTAGGGCTGTCAATTGGGCCGGGTCAGGCCAGACTGACCCAAAGCCAGACTGAGATTGTGTGTCGCGACTAAGAGCACGACTGACTGGCGCGACAGAGTAAAGCATCGTGACTGGTCAGAGTGCCACAACTGTCAGGACCTAGTTGCGATTGAACAATCCACATGACTGGCCGTGTCATCCATGACTAAACCTGGACCCGTGACTATACTACTTTGGTCCGTAACTAATCCTCATTCATGATCAACTTGGAAATTGAATTTTAATTATTTCATCATTGTTGAGTTTTCCATTACCAGAAAACTAAGAGAGGGGTGGTATGGCAAAGATGTGTATATATCATCCGTTGAACCACTGCCACGAGTAAGAATCCTAGATCATCTATAACCCTTTGTTAGATGATTAGATGTCTTATCCTTAATTAAGATCATATTAAGGTTTAGAACTTGCAACTTTCAAGTAATTAATTCAACAATGTAACTAAGTTAACAGACATCAATGATTTCAAATAAATAGTTTATAGAATTTAGAAATGTAATTTTTTAGGATTCAATTAAAGATATTTGTTGTTGATATTATTCTAAATTCAATGGGAGTGCACAGAAGTTCAGTTTTATTCTTCTCGTTGAACCATAAATGAAGGCAGCTCTATGTATTCCGTCCATTATTAGTATCAGTTATAGGCCTTGCATTGTACTCTGCAATCCATCCCTCGATGATCTTGATCTCTGCGCTTTGTTGCGCGACCAACCACTCGGGGTTGGTTGGGGCTGGAGTAAGTAAATCCAAGCAGTGGGCACCTGAATCATAATTTTTCTCAATAAAAAACCAGTAGTGAATAATTTGCATTCAACAATTGGAAGGACTAAACACATACCTTGAGTAGTATATATAGCCACCACACTATCCGATATATTCTGTAGAACTCTGTGATCACAAGATAAAACCATACAAATTAATTAGCCGAGTTAGGATACAAAAAATAAAAGCATTTAGTAAGTTTTGTTTCTCTACCCTCCAGCACTATAGGGGTCTCTGAGCCCATTGGAGAATATGATGTTGCTTGCAAAATTTCCAAGTACTGATTTTATATCCTGAAATTTCCAGAGAAATAAAGCATTAGTTTCAAGCCATAACAGTATGAATGATATCCAAAAAAGGAGAAAATGTCATACATGAGAAGAAAGAATAGAGTTTGCAAGAAGCATACATGCCCTCCGAATTCAGTTGTGATCCAATGAGGTCTTGGGGTGACACCAAACAAATCTTGACAGTCTTTGGTGTAGTTGTCCAAATCAAAAGGCGATGCTTGGAACATAGTTTCATTGGCACCATAGCCAATTGGCATTACCATCTCGCTACATATCTTCAAAACAATATAACCATAGATAAGAAGAAGAAGAAAAAGAAAAGTAGAAGATATTAACAACCATTAATACCTGCCATTCCCACCCGCTCCTGTTATTTGGCTTGGGTTCAAATACATGAGTGCAGTTTCCTAACCCAAATAAAGAAGCATTAACGCCTGCAACTATCCTACTGAAAATATCACTTCCTTCATTCGCTCCATCAATGGCATCACACATCTTGTTAACTGGATAATCCGGATGGTTGTCATACTGGGCTGAAACGACGTAAACAATTTCTAAGAAGTGCTTCAGCTCCTTAGAAGAGTTCAAGGGTCTTAAAAGAAAATTAAAACAGAACGTTAGTAGAAAGCTATGAATTTCAATTTAGAAAAATGAATAAGCAATAGTCTAATTACTCGCAAGTCTTGAATTTTTGGCTAAGGACTGTAAGACCATCTGGTTCTGAGGCAACCTTATCTATTTCCACCCATGATTGTATTATTGTATTGTAGCAACTCTCGCTAGCTTCCTATAGGACCCAAAACAAAGATTACACACTTTGAGATCTTCTTAAGCCTTTAAACCATGAAAAGTGAGTTGGGTTTCATTAATTGCTTACTCGAAAATCCTTAGTGACGACGACATGGTATCCATTCTCCGGTGTGATGTCATCGAAGTAGAGGATCGGAGCTGATGATGCCAATGCACCTATGGCAACATGTGGATACTTCAACCGGAACCATGATGCAAGCACTGAAAATAAGAGCAAAGTGAGGTTCAATGTGATGAAAGTTTCTTCCAGTAATAAGGTTCTCTAAGCCACTTACTTCCACCATAAGACCCTCCAATGGCAATTACAGGGCAACTATGTGCTGATAAGTTTGTTTTTAGATATGTGATTAACTCCGCGTAATCTGCCAATGCTTGTGTGGAGCTGAAGTATCCAAGAGTGCTGGTATTTCGAAATGCTTCATCCTCCCCTCCAAAAGGCATTGAAGCTCCATAATAGCGGTGCTGTAATTGAGAAATCAATGTTGAGATCCAAGAAAACTAAAAATAAGGTACAAGTAGAATCACTTGCATGATCATACAAATCTAAGCTCCTCAAACCTTAAGGTCAGAGTCAGATCTCTCTCTCTCTCTCTCTCTCTCTCTCTCTCTCTCTCTCTCTCTCTCTCTCTCTCTCTCTCTCTCTCTCTCACAAATATATTAACTCATTCCTCTCCTGTCACCTTAGGGTTTTAGGAGAGACAGTTAATTGCTTTATTTAAGATGGTATCAGAGCAAGTTTTTAGGTTCCAAGTTCAAATCCTCCGATGGATGCAATTATTCTCCCAGGTCTCACACCTAGTTCCCCATGTTCATTGTCATGTAGGGCTGCAAACGGACCAAATATGGACCGGATATGAACATATCCGTATTCGTCCATGAAAACTATAGGAATATTCGTATCTGCTGGTGCGATATAGGATGGATATTTATAAGAAACATCAGTCTCCAAATCATCTTAAGAAAATCGGATTCGGATATTCGATTACATGATTTACAAATCTAGGGTTTTGAAATGTCTTATACAATTTTACAAAAAAGAAAATAAAAGAAACGCTGACACAAATGTTTAAGGCTGAGTAGAGAAAATGAGAGGAAGAAGAAAAAGAAGAATGAGAGAAAGAAGAAGAAAGAGAAAAAGAAACCGTGGAGAGAGAAAACACCATTTACTTTCATTGTAGCCACTGTTGAATATTGGGCTACTGGTAAGTTCCACTCAATCGACACACTTCTTTTTCCCCCTCTATCTCTCTCTCTCTTAAAATAGCTTTTTTATCAGGCTCTATTTCTTTTCTTCTTCTTCTTCTCATTCTTCTTTCTCTCTTTGGCTCTATTTCTTCTCTTCTCTCCCTCTCCCTCTCCTTTTTCTCTCTCTATAATGCTCAGGGTTCACTTGCATGATATTTTCTAGTTCTTGCCACATTCTAGTCCTGGTTTTGTTCATCGAGCTGACCCCTTGGTTTCTCTCCCAAATGGGCTAACCCCTTAATCTCTCCTAAAAATGCAATGAAGGATTGTGCATACATATAATAAGCACAGGATCGTTCTCACACTTGGCAATGCATGTGGGATCTTACAATCCACCCCCCTAAGGCCACTTGTACTTGTGTGTACACTGCGAAACTGATACAACTCCGATACTAATTGTAGTGCTTTAGGTTCACTTGCATGATATTGTTCGATTCTGTGCCACACTCTCACCCCGGTTTATTCCTTAGACTGACCCCTTGGCCTCTTCAGAAAACACATCATGCACGTGAAGGGTTGTGCTTACTTATAAGCAAAATAGGATCCTTCTCATGCTATGCGATGTAGGATTTTACACTCCCTCTTTTCAATCTCTAGAACAATTTTAGAGCTCTCTATCATATCGAGTGTGTAGAAGCCTTTAAGGCTTTTTTTGTACCTTTTGTTCTCTTCCTCTCGTCATGTCTAATGGGTTTTCATTTTTGTTTTCTCTCTCCCATTAGAGCAAAGTCTTTTAGGGTTTTAAAAAATGATAACATATGATCTCATCTACACCATTGATTTTGTTGCTTTATTTAAAAAGATTCATACCAATGATTATGTGTGTGTGTGTGTGTTAACATATACGGATGTTAACAGGAGCGGATCAATATGTATCCATATTCTATCTGTTTATAAACAGATATTTTTAAAACGGACAGATATTTAAATGAATTTGATATATATTGATCCTTATTTACTTTAGATGGATCAGACAAGGACCGAAGTCGGATATTAACCGGATAACTTGCAGCCCTACAGGGCTGTCCCTCTTGAGCGGGAGTGTTGATGAAATATAATAAGTATATTAACTTATCCCCCTCCTGCTGTCACTCTAGGGTTTTTAGGAGAGATGGTTAATTAATTGCTCTCTCTCTCTCTCTCTCTCTCTCTCTCTCTCTCTCTCTCTCTCTCTTCTTTCT